>JARFJB010002372.1:0-110000 GCA_036346205.1 Vesta saturnalis | reverse complement strand
TGTAAGATGGTGGATTTATTTCTTTAATATTATACTACTTTGTACTAATTTGTAATTATAATGAACTATACAACTTGTGATAAAATCAGTAACTTCTTTTAAAAATATACTTATTGGGTAATCATTTAGCAAGGTCAATTACATTAGTTGCTCATTAATACTGTATGTTAATGATTCTTAATCATTTACTTTACAATTTTAAATAATACATTTCAATTGCAAATATAAGGTATATCTTAGAAACATATTAGTGTTGTTTCTAAACCGACATGTCGCTACACAAAGCTCTTGGTAGAAGAGAGCCGAACGAAAATTCAGACCCTGTTCAAGATGACATTAATCACATTAAACAGTGGATTTTAAAAGTACCTCATTTAAAAGCAAGATTAGGTAATTGCACTTTGTTAACTTTTGTTAAAATTAATATTTCATTACAGACTTACGATTAATAAGTAATAGGTACTTAATATTCTGTCATTTTTAGATGAAAAATGGATTTTTAGCTTTTTAAAATGTTGCAAATTTAGTTTAGAGAAAACAAAGTTAAAAATTGATCGGTATTATTCACTACGGACAACATTACCCGAACTGTATGGAAACCGAGATCCGCTTTCACCCGAGATTCAAGAATTTCTTAAAATTGGGTAAGTTTTGTCAACTTTATACTTCAGAAGTTAATTAAGAGAGCTATGTTAACCCTTTGAGTCACGAATTTACAAAAAATAGCTGGTACTCTTAAAATTCCTGCAAGTAGAAAACATTAAAAAATAATACTGTTTAGTATTTTTTTTATTTTTAAAATTTTTAACAAAAAATTATTTCGTTACCCGTTGTGACCACTATGAATGTACAGGTATACAACTTCAAATTAATATTGCCATGTGGAACTTAATATTGTAATTCAAATTAATAAAACATTTTAAGGAAAAGTTAGAACTGTATGAACGATTCATTTGGTAGGAAAGAAAAAAAACAGATTTTATTTTCATTTAAACAACAATATATTCCCATTTCGACCGATTAACTTCCCCCTTGTTAGAACAAAATCCACATCTTCTAGATGTAGTTCGTACAGGTAAATGCTCCGCCTTATTGTATCGAATCTCTCGAAGTACACTTGCTTTGTATGAATTAATTTTCAAAGATTTTCTACCTCTTTTTTCAAAATTATTATGGGCACCAATTAATCCTGTCGCTATAGCTAATTTGAACTGTTTCAGTGTCATGGATTTTTCTTTATGACAAGAGAGTTATAAGAAAAATTACGAATGCGTTGACTATAGTTATATCCAGGAAATCACAAAATATTCTATGCCACCACTTTTGGATTTTCGATCAAGGCAGTAGCTAGCTTTGAGCTTTTGTCAACGTAACCCATGTGTTTATTGTAATCAACCACAGCTGGTGGACAGGTAACTTTTTCGGATTTACCATCTTCCAGTTTCCTGTTTACATTATTACTTTGGGTTGGATCGTGAAAATTTGATAAAAAATCAATGCCTTTCTTATCCATTCACTTTAGCGCAGTAACGCCCGTTCTAGTCAACAACCAATCCCACTGCCCTCTATACATTTCTTTGTGGTGACGAAATGATTTGGGGAAATCTTTTCTCCTCTCTTGTGTTGTTGCGGCCGCTTTTACTTTTTCTAGTTGGAGGTAGACCATAAGCTCTGGTGAACTAAAGTAATTGTCAAAAAGTGCCAATAAGTTCTCTGCTGAGTTGTTTTATTACTCTCGTTCTAAGTAGCTCTTCAACAACTTGATTGTATTTGGAATTGCGAAACATATCCAAATTTATTTGCTCTCACCCAATCTTTGTAACCCCGTTTAGTGGGTTTATCAGGTATATATTGTTTGAGCGTACATCTTTTCTCGAAAGGAATCATTGATACATCTACTGACCGGTGTTCAGATGGATTGTAGCATGTTTTATAAGTTTTGCACAGGGCTATAAGAAGAGGGTGCATTTTGTATAGTTTCTCGTAATTCTCAGTATTTCTGTCTGGAGCATTAAAGTTATCATTAATATGCAAATACGACTAATACCAACTGAATCTATTTACAGGAGTCTATGATGAAATAAAAGCATCCCTATACAGGGGAATTGCGGACCAGTAATCTTTGTACGAAGGTAATTTTTTAATTCCTATTAAAAGATTAATACCCAGGAAAACTTTCAGTTCCTCTTTATTGGCTCTAAAGTTATTATTTCCACCATACTTTTGGGTACAATATAAATTTGTTTGATAAACTATTGAATCCAGTAGCTCTTCAGAAAATAACTTCATAAACATATCTAAAGCTTCAATGCAATGACCCACATTTTACGGAAACTCTTGAAATGTTTGTGGATGATATTCATCCAGCCAGAAAATACCTTCCTTATATAACTGTTTTGCCAACGGTGTATCGTCCTCATCTTTTTCCTGGTCATGCTGTAGAGTTAGCATTTCAACATCTTCAGATACAACTTCATTGGTAGTAATACCTGGATGGGTAGGAATATCTGGAATTAAACATTTGTCCGCAGCAACGACATAATTTTCCTCTAGGTCACCCATGTCATCATCTTCCTCACTATTTTCTGACTCGTCCCTAGAAACAAATTTTGTCAAATTCTTCTCACATTCTTTCCAAATGTGCTACTCGTTTTTCGTACGTTGACATCCTGAAAAGACAACCGCTATGTAGACAGAAGTATTATAGTGGTATTACAGCATAATCACCTATATTTTTACAGCTTTAAGAAAAGGTATAAAACTTTTATTGAACTTATTATTTGTTCTGTGGTTACATACCTTACCGATTGGCCCTGTTAAATAATAACACGAGAAAATCGATTATTTATAACTAAAAACACATCGAATGTAAACACGCCTGCGAGTTCGTCTCACTTCTAGAACAAACCAATAGATGACTGTCTTTACGAGGAAAATTTGGTGTAAAATGGCGCCCTCTTTTAGGGACGAAGAAAGTACAAGACGTTTGTGATTGGTCTTTCAGTTAAATATTTTGATTGGTCCCGTAAAAAAGCAGATTACTGAAATCCAGATTGAATAAAAAGTATTTTTAATAGTATTAGGCACTTGTCATCCAATATAAGAAAATTTTATTTGACATATGCTCTAATTTATAATTTCATTAAATCATCATGGGACTAAAAAAAATGTTCTTTGAATTATAACAAAAATTAATTAGGTCTTTTTCTGGGTTTGTAAAAACTTGTTTGCGTGCTGTCGAATTTCAACAACTTTCAACTGCACAATAAATAGCACACATCTACAATAAGGAAACATAGAATTTCTTGTTATTACTTCTACAAACGATTGAACCTTTAAATTCACACAATGCAATTTTGTAAGAAGAAGGCCACGTTAAAGATTAATATTAAAAAACACTAACCTAACCACAAAACTAAATGTGACGGGAAATAGTCGGCGATGGAACACAGTCGGATACAATCGAGCACAGCGTCACCAACAAAAAAGAAGAAACTAAAAACGAATATCCAGAATAGCCTATTCAAGAAAAGTACCTATTTTTTTTTTCTAGGGTCTCATTGATGTTTCGATTCTTTGTAGAATCGATTAGATGGGTGGTTTTACAGTAAGACCGCTGTGACTCAAAGGGTTGTATGCAAAATGTTTAAGAACATTACTATGTAAGTAAAGTTTAGCAAAATCTCATGTTTTATGTACCGAATAATAACCTTTTATGAAAAACTGATAAATAGATGAACTCTGGCATTAAATTATTTATGTACATTATACTTGTTCTCTTTTTTAGTGTGAGTTAATGCGAAATATCTGCAATTGCAGAACGTTCCTTGTACAATTTAAATCATAACACTCAGTTTGATAATAAATAAATTTTTTGCACGATAGGACGATTTTAGTTAATTACCGGGTTTGTTGCGAGATCAGAAGGTTGTTTTTACTGGTGACTAGGATACACACGTCGGGTAAGTAATTCACTTACCGTGCATGTAGCGCGATAAGTAAACATCTAAATATAATTATATAATTATGAAAACATTCAAAAAAATATTTATTTGGCATTGAAATTAAACGTACAATTACTAATTGTAATCCCGCTGGCTTGTGCAGTACTTGAGTTTACAGAAACTGTTTCTGAATTCAAGAAAAAATTTGGACATTTCTATTTAAAACGTCACTTTTGACTTTTCGTTTATTTAGTAGAAATTAAATAATTTCTATTGTGGTAAATTTAATACAATCGTACAAAAAACAGTATGAGCATGACGAACATTAGGGGTTGTACCGGTCTGCGGACAAATTGGAGGGTGAGCGATAGCGAAGCCTCCAAACATGGCCGTTGATCGGTAAACGTCCCTTACTGTTCTTGATAATCAATATACTGTTATCAAAGTAGAAAAATTACTATGTTAGTAATATTCGATTAAATTGGTTAAATACAATGTAACGTGTAAAAACCGATATCGGATACTTTCTAAGCGATTGTATAAATTTTCTCTGATTATTACCGTTGGAAAAAAAAACTAAATTTACCTGTAGCCTGAATCATTAGAGTTGTTATTTACTTCAGTTTCCTTGTTAATTACTTCTCTACCTTAATGATTTAACTTTTCTGTGTTTACTGCCATTACCATTTATTATAATGGATTAAATGATTTTCTTCTATTGCGTTTAATTTTCTACGTTATAAAGGAATTATTTCTTTTCGCATTTACCTTTGTACTTCATAACAACAAATTCTTGAAATAAACCTGCTAGTGCCGTCTATACATAGTTTCTGGTAATTTTTAAATTCTTACATTTTTATAGGTACCTGTCACTTTGCTAAATCACCACTAGATGGGGATACCATTGAATAATTGCATATTACTAATCAGGTTTTATTGAAAACAAACATCTGTTCAACATTGTTACAGAATTTGGTGACGATTCTGTTAATTACGTTTTCCCGAAGGTGTGGTTCTTTTAACACGGCCATTTTGTTGTGGGGTAAAATAATATTTTAGAAAATTTCTCTGATTTCTATTTTCTCGGTATACATCGCCATTTGTAAAGCAGTTTTGCTTCAAAAATTATTTCTTTATTTGATGAAGTAACAGAATAGATATTATTGCGGATATAAAAAATACGATACTTACATCCACATCGCTTAAATCACGATATGTAAATTGAAGGAAATATATTTAACCAGTTCGTGGTAAATTATCCCAATATAGCTCGCCTTCGACCTACAGAGCTTTTACTTTTTGGGTCTTTTCGTTTTGCGTTTTACTTCTTCGTGTACTGGTTGATGATAAGATTGTACGTTATGTACCTTTCGTCTCGCTTTTGGGTTGCTACGATGTGCCTTTAACTGGGAATTATCGTAACTGGACTGTAATTATGAGAATGGAATTTAAGCTCAATAACTAAAGCACCAGTATCCATTCGACAACCAGGTCAGAGCTTTCCTTATCACATGTATCAATAAATATTACATTATCAAGTATATTTCCAAATTGGTTACGTATTATACCTTGCAGCTCCTGCCAAAGGTTAAGAGCATTTAGATTAACCATACCATAAATTATATTTACTGAACCGTTTACCTGTGTTACAATTTCACTATCTGAAAACCTTTAAATTTTATAAAAACTTCACTAACGTAGAATTGTTATAACTGGTTCAATCCATTAGTAAATAATTTGTTCACATACTTAACCCAGTTTGACGTAATTACTATTGAACTTTTAAATAAAACATACAGTGATATGTTGGCATTTAGCTTCCATATTTGATATTTCCTCAAGAACTACTGTTTACACTATCGTGCGTAGGAGCAATAGCTCAAAGCATAATATATATATATATATATATATATATATATATATATATATATATATATATATATATATATATATATATATATCCGTTGCGTAGTTCGGAAGCAGATTTGTTCGTTTTCAATGTCAGATGGATCCTGACTTTATTCATTGTGTTGATCGATGTGTTTTTATTTCTGTAGAGGGCAAGTGTATATCTCGTGCAAATCTTGACTGCTGACATCGTTGACACGCTATCAATACTGCCGAGATCCATGAAATCTTGAGACGATTTAGTCAGAACTTCAAATGCTTTTTTTGCCAATTTTGAAAAAGAATTAGTTGTGCCAGAGCCAGTTAGCGCGTATATTGCAGGTAAACTAACACAAATGTCTTAAAGATTTTACACCACTTCCGTTATGTACTATCCTATTGTTTTTGCCACCTCAAGTTTCTCAGATAATGACATTTCGGAACATAAGTATTAAATACATTAATTAAAATATTATTGAGGTCTCGAGTGGCTAAGTGAGAAGAATCGCAACTAGTGATGCTGGAGTAGTCGAATTTTGAAATCGCATTATACAGCAGCCGTAAATCACATTTACGAAAATTAAACTTTAGTTGATGATGGTTAATTGTAAATTTGTGTTTAATTATGTGACCATTACAGTGGATTTCTATAAAAGGATGATTATAGTGGTATTACAGCATAACCACCAATATTTTTACACCTTTAACAAAAAGTATGAAACTTTTATTGCACTTATTATTTGTTCTATGGTTACATACCTTACCGATTAGCCCTGTTAAATAATAACACGAAAAAATCAATTATTTATAACTAAAAACAAATCGAATGTAAACCCGCCTGACAGTTCGTCTCACTCCTACAACAAACCAATAGATGACTGTCTTCACGAGGAAAATTTGGTGCAAAATGGCGCCCTCTTTTAGGGACGAAGAAAGTACAAGACATTTGTGATTGGTCTTTCAGTAACTATATTGATTGGTCGCGTAAAAAAGCGGATTATTGAAATCCAGATTGAATAACATTTTTTTTTAATAGTAATAGGCACTTGTCATCCAATACAAAAATGTTTATTTGACATGTGCTCTAATTTATAATTTCATTAAATTCTCATGAGACTAAAAAAATGTTCCTTGAATTATAACAAAAATTAATTAGGTCTTTTTCTGGGTTTGTAAAAACTTGTTTGCGTGCTGTCGAATTCCAACAACTTTCAACTTCACAATAAATAGCAAAGATCTACAATAATAAAACATAGAATTTCTTGTTATTACTTCTACAAACTATTGAACCTTTAAATTCACACAATGCAATTTTGTAAGAAGTCCACGTTAAAGATGAATATTAAAAAACACTAACCTAACCACAAAACTAAATGTTACGGCAAATAGTCAGCGATCGAACGCAGTCGAGTACAATCGAGCACAGCGTCACCTACAAAAAAGAAGAAACTAAAAACGAATATCTAGAATAGCCTATTCAAGAAAGGTATCTACTTTTTTTTGTCTAGGATCTCATTAATGTTTCGATTCATTGTAGAATCGATTAGATGGGTGGTATCACAGTAGGACCGCTGTGATTCAAAGGGTTGTATTCAAAATGTTTAAGACCATTACTGTGTAAGTAAAGTTTTGCAAAATCTTATGTTTTATGAAAAACTGATAAATAGGTGAACTCTGGCATTAAATTATTTATGTACATTATACTTGTTCTATTTTTTAGTGTGAGTTAATGCGAAATATCTGCAATTGCAGAACGTCCCTTGTACAATTTAAATCATAACACTTAGTTTGATAATAAATAAATTTTATTAAAGTAAAAAAACTATTACGTTAGTAATATTCGATTAAATTGGTTAAATACAATGTAACGTGTAAAAATCGATATCGGATACTTTCTAATCGACTGTATAAATCTTCTCTGATTATTACCGTTGAGAAAAAAACTAAATTTATCTGTAGCGTGAATCGTTAGGGTTGTTATTTACTTCAGTTTCCTTGTTAATTACTTCTCTACCTTAATGATTTAACTTTTCTGTATTTACTGCCATTACCATTTATTATAATGGATTAAATGATTTTCTTCTATTGCGTTTACTTTTTTACGTTATAAACGAATTATTTCTTTTCGCATTTACCTTCGTACTTCATAACAAACAATTCTTGAAATAAACCTGCTAGTGCCGTCTGTACGTTGGTTCTGGAAATATTTAAATTCTTACGTTTTTATAAGTACCTGTCACTTTGCTAAATCACCACTAGATGGGGATACCATTGAATAATTGCAAATTACTAATCATGTTTTATTGAAAACAAACATCTGTTTAACATTTTTACAGAATTTGATGACGATTCTGTTAATTACCTTTTCCCGAACGTATGGTCCTTTTAACACGGCCATTTTGTTGTGATGTAAAATAATATTTTAGAAAATTTCTCTGATTTCTGTTTTATCGGCGTACATCGCCATTTCTAGAGAAGTTTTGCTTCAAAAATTGTTTCTTTGTTTGGTGAAGTAATAGAATAGATATTGATTGCGGATATAAAAAACACGTTACTTACACCCACATAGCTTAAACCACGATATGTAAATTGAAGGAAATATATTTAACCAGTTCGTGGTAAATTATCCCAATATACCTTGTCTTCGACATACAGAGCTTTTACCTTTTGGGACTTTTCGTGTACTGGTTGCTGTTAAGATCGTACGTTATGTACCTTTCGTCTCGCTTGTGGGTTGCTACGATGTGCCTTTAACTGCGAATGATCGTAAATGACTATTAGTTACTGGACTGTAATTATGGGAATGGAATTTAAGCGGTATAACTAAAGCACCAATATTCATTCGACAACCAGGTCAGAGCTTTCCTTATCACATGTATCAGTAAATATTACATTATCAAGTTCTTTCCAAATTGGTTACGTATTATACCTTGCAGCTCCTGCAAAAGATTAGGTGCATTTGAATTAACCATATTCTAAATTATTTTTACTGAACCGTTTACCTGTGTTTCAATCTGAAAACTTTTAAATTTTATAAAAACTTCACTAATGTAGAATTGTTATAACTGGTTCAATCCATTAGTAAATAATTTGTTCACATACTTAACCCAGTTTGAGGTAATTGCTATTGAACTTTTGAATAAAACATATAGTGATATGTTAGCATTTAGCTTCCATATTTGATATTTCCTCAAGAGCTACTGTTTACGCTATCGTGCGCAGGAGCGTCCCAGAGAGGGGAATTACGTGTTATTAATGATTATATTAATTTAAAGGTAAATTCATCACAAGCAAATCTCGTGACTTGCCCTCGTCAGTGTCAATATCCATATCTGCGTTCAATTATGCAGTTTCACTATTTTTCGGTGTTCTTACTGTGTGTATTGATAGGATACATTTATATATATATATATATATATATATATATATATATATATATATATATATATATATATATATATATATATCCTAGAGTAACTTCTGCATATAGCAGTCGTTGTTGGGAATTTAGAAAAAAAATTACGCTTGTTGAGGGATTGTCGTTTAATTGCTATTCCTGTTGCTCTCTGTTTCAAGCTCTACAGGGTCTCTCTTTCAAGAAGTAATAACTTATCTTTTCTTTCTTATAAGCTTGTGGCGCCTGTTTTTTGCCTGTTCTCCTGTAATCATTTTTATTTTTATCCACACTTCAAAACACCTACGCTATTCGAGTGCTCTGTGGTCTCAGGGCCGTATGGCTGATTTGCTAGTCGAGCTAACCATTCCCTCTCCTTTTTATATGTGAGGTGGTTAGTTAGACACATGGCAACAGTAATATGTTTTAATGTCGTGTAATTAAAAGATTCAAGGTTTTTGGCAATACCAAATATGGAGATTCTTTATAAATCATACAACGTAGACAGTAATGGGTTGGATTCCCGTTACCGTCTACCCTGTATGAGGTTTTTTCAGGGAGTTTTCCTCATACACATGTCGGCATGGTCACTGCGTATATGCACATCATGTGAGACTCCATAGGCGAATGCTGGGGTAGCATTTTCCCACTCCTTAATCCCACCATGCATATATACGTAATGTATGTATGTATGCGGGGAATCCCTCACCCTTGAGGAGGGAAAGAAATACGTGTCCTTTTCTTTTCCTTTATAAATCAAGAGTTACGTACATTAGGCAACCTGCAAAAGTTTACTTTATGTATCAGATGTAAGCTAATACGCGTATCGGCTTCTGAATTGTTGCACTTCAGATCTTGTTCTTCTCAAGATCCATTGCTATTGATTGAACAGTACCGCTCAGCTACTTTGTGGCCACCATCTACAACAAGCGTCTCATCGTCCTCCAACAAAGGTAGTGCATGTTCGGTAAATCACTTGCTCAAAAAAACAAGCAACGATTTCTTGCTCTCTGAGCTCTTCAAAAATTCGCGAAATATATGAACTTTTGTTTGACCACGCACGTAATATCTTTATTTCGTTGAATAGTCTCCTCTTCTCTGCCTCTTTAGAGATTTCGTGGACTTGTCATATGTATCAAAAATAATCATGATTCCTTTTATCCCATAAATGGTGGGATATTTCAAGACATCTTGTAATAAACGGTGCGCAAGCTCATTAAACGTTTGAAAAGTGCTTTAATGAAGTGATTGAATTTGAACCATTTCGTCTATCAGGACAGAATCGATCTTCCCTTTGAAATTGACGTTGCTGGAAGTTTTCAATCTACTTTGCAAGTCCGATTTGTTGGAGTTCCTCATAGATCCGTCTACATGAAAGAGAGAAAATGGCACAGAGGTTAGTTCATATCATAATGAATCGGTGAGGTCTAGGCTCTGGAAATGTGCCGACTTTTTTATTTTTGTGCACAATTTTGTTCTTAATATCAGCGAAGGTGACAGCTTTCTTTTTAACCTCCCAGAAGCTTTTAGTGCCAGTTATGAGAACATCTTCAATGAATATATCAATATTTGTTTTGGGCACAGTAATGAAATTGAAAATACTGTCCTGAATTTCGACGCTACGCGCCCAGTGCATATATTCATCAAAGGGTATGAAGCTTGTTGGAGATTGAAAGGGTTCATCCACTCTAACTTAACTTTATTCACAATTATTAGAACATCTTCATTCTTGCCTCGAATTCTCATGCTTTCGTTTGTTCGTTCAGTGTCATCGCGAATATAATTCTCTAAAAGAGACAGTAGAGATTAAATCAGGGAATCATATCAGAATTATATTTTACCTTTAACCCTCTGAGAATAGGCTCCTATCATGTGACGAGTCATGGCTCAGCTCTAGGGAGCATCAGGTTTGTGAAACCAGTTACCGAAGAACTTTTACAGTCCCTATTCATTGACTGCTCCAGTATCATATCGGAAGCGACGCAATTGAATTTCTTGTCTGAAGATTTCTTAACAACAAAATTTCCACTTTTCAAATATTCGTACGTGCCTTCATGCTTAAATTGAAGTTCAGTCATATCCTTCAGATAAATTGGTACACATTTCGAATAGAGGTGTCTCCTGGTAGCCTTAAAATAAGGCATGATTTCGTAGACACATTTCAAACGCAACTAAAAGTTTCCGCACACAGCAGATCAAACAGCAAATCATCAGCTTTTTCAAATGAAAGTCGGTTAAAAAGTGATGACAATTCCAGCTTCTTAGAAGCCTTGAATAATTATTTCCACTTGATTCAATTGTTTCATTGAATCTCTTAGAAATTCTTGCTCCATGCCTAATCCTCAGTTATGAAATTTTCCAATATTTCATTAATACATATTTTGATATTCCCTCCATTTGCATTTTAGTCTACCCAGTCATCCAGAGGTTCGAAGAATAGCCGTGGTAATGCATCATTGCAATGTGTCATTGCTCTGACAGCTCTGGAAAATTATTTGCCTTCCAACAGAGCCTTACATGTATTCTCGGCATGAATATCGGTGTCGACAAGGATATTTGTTAATCCGCATCTTTATAGAGATATCCTATACTAGCAATAAATGCCATCGACAAATGCATCCCACCAATTTGCATTGTCACCTTCCCATTTAAAGTCAAGTCAGCTGTGACTATAATATGATCTTGGTGCAAATGTTCAACTAACCGCACCAAACGCAGCAAAGACGTATAAATGGTATCATACTAGGTTGGAGGCTAATTTATGAAGGGTAGATATGCAATCGTTATGGAATTCATTCCATACGTAAAACGAGTCTCCGTTAACTGTGTACCGACACAACTTCCAGAAAAGTTCACAGTTTGATATTTCATCGTTGGAAGGAAAGAAAGGTGAGTTTGTTTCTTGGTTCAGGTCGTATTTTCGATTGGTTACACTTTTGGATAACTTAAAACGATACCTTCTTTCGATATTCAAAGAATACTTGGACAGTTTCCGTATGACCTCTTCTTGATTACCTACCGTTTGTGTTGTTATTCTGGAATACAACCAATGTCGTTGCATGTAGTATTTTTGCCGTCGAGTGTCTCTTCATTTAAATCTAAGTTGTCTATGCTTGCGTGTATGAAGTTCTTTCGTTTTGTCGATTGGGGTAATGTCATTTGGTACAAAATTGATTTCTACGTTCAAATTTAAATAAACCCTAAACAAAAAATAAAAATTCTGTTAATTACGTTTTCCGAAGGTGTGGTTCTTTTAACACGGCCATTTTGTTGTGGGTAAAATAATATTTTAGAAAATTTCTCTGATTTCTATTTTCTCGGTATACATCGCCATTTGTAAAGCAGTTTTGCTTCAAAAATTATTTCTTTATTTGATGAAGTAACAGAATAGATATTATTGCGGATATAAAAAATACGATACTTACATCCACATCGCTTAAATCACGATATGTAAATTGAAGGAAATATATTTAACCAGTTCGTGGTAAATTATCCCAATATAGCTCGCCTTCGACCTACAGAGCTTTTACTTTTTGGGTCTTTTCGTTTTGCGTTTTACTTCTTCGTGTACTGGTTGATGATAAGATTGTACGTTATGTACCTTTCGTCTCGCTTTTGGGTTGCTACGATGTGCCTTTAACTGGGAATTATCGTAACTGGACTGTAATTATGAGAATGGAATTTAAGCTCAATAACTAAAGCACCAGTATCCATTCGACAACCAGGTCAGAGCTTTCCTTATCACATGTATCAATAAATATTACATTATCAAGTATATTTCCAAATTGGTTACGTATTATACCTTGCAGCTCCTGCCAAAGGTTAAGAGCATTTAGATTAACCATACCATAAATTATATTTACTGAACCGTTTACCTGTGTTACAATTTCACTATCTGAAAACCTTTAAATTTTATAAAAACTTCACTAACGTAGAATTGTTATAACTGGTTCATTCCATTTGTAAATAATTTGTTCACATACTTAACCCAGTTTGACGTAATTACTATTGAACTTTTAAATAAAACATACAGTGATATGTTGGCATTTAGCTTCCATATTTGATATTTCCTCAAGAACTACTGTTTACACTATCGTGCGTAGGAGCAATAGCTCAAAGCATAATATATATATATATATATATATATATATATATATATATATATATATATATATATATATATATATATATATCCGTTGGCGTAGTTCGGAAGCAGATTTGTTCGTTTTCAATGTCAGATGGACCCTCATTTCATTCATTGTGTTGATCGATGTGTTTTTATTTCTGTAGAGTGCAAGTGTATATCTCGTGCAAATCTTGACTGCTTACATCGTTGACACGCTATCAATACTGCCGAGATCCATGAAATCTTGAGACGATTTAGTCAGAACTTCAAATGCTTTTTTTGCCAATTTTGAAAAAGGAATTAGTTGTGCCAGAGCCAGTTAGCGCGTATATTGCAGGTAAACTAACACAAACGTCTTAAAGATTTTACATCACTTCAGTTATGTACTATCCTATTGTTCTTGCCAACTCCAAGTTCCAATAGTAAATTGTTTGTAACTTGATATTTGTGGCAATAATACACTAAAAGTACAAATACATCTGTGTCTACTGATCTTACAAGTACATTGCAACCTCCAAAAGTTTACTTTATGTATCAGATGTAAGCTAATACGCGTGTCGGTTTCTGAATGGTTGCACTTCAGATCTTGTTCTTCTCTAGATCCATTGCTATTGATTGAACAGCACCGCTCAGCTACTTTGTGGCCACCAGCTACAACAAGCGTCTCATCGTCCTCCATCAAAGATAGTGCATGTTCGGCAAAGTACTGGCTAAAAAAACAAGCAAAAATTTCTTGCTCTCTGAGCTCTTCAAAATATCGCGAAATTTATGAACTTTTGTTTGACCACTCACGTAATATCTTTGTTTCGTTGAATAGTTTCCTCTTCTCTGCCTCTTTATAGATTTCGTGGACTTGTCATATGTATCAAAAATAATCATGATTCCTTTTATTCCATAAATGGTGTGACATTTCAAGACATTTTGTAATAAACGGTGCGCAATCTCATTAAATGTTTCAAAAGTGCTTTCATGAAGTGCTTGAATTTGAACCATTTCGTCTATCAGGACAGAATCGATCTTCCCTTTGAAATTGACGTTGCTGAAAGTTTTAAATCTACTTGCCAAGTCCGATTTGTTGGAGTTCCTCATAGATCCGTCTACATGAAAGAGAGAAAATGGCACAGAGGTTAGTTCATATCATAATGAATCGGTGAGGTCTAGGCTCTGGAAATGTGCCGACTTTTTTTATTTTTGTGTGCACAATTTTGTTCTTAATATCAGCGAAGGTGACAGCTTTCTCTTTTTTAACCTCCCAGAAGCTTTTAGTGCCAGTTATGAGAACATCTTCAATGAATATATCAATATTTGTTTTGGGCACAGTAATGAAATTGAAAATACTGTCCTGAATTTCGTGCGACGCTACGCGCCCAGTGCATATATTCATCAAAGGGTATGAAGCTTGTTGGAGATTGAAAGGGTTCATCCACTCTAACTTAACTTTATTCACAATTATTAGAACATCTTCATTCTTGCCTCGAATTCTCATGCTTTCGTTTGTTCGTTCAGTGTCATCGCGAATATAATTCTCTAAAAGAGACAGTAGAGATTAAATCAGGGAATCATATCAGAATTATATTTTACCTTTAACCCTCTGAGAATAGGCTCCTATCATGTGACGAGTCATGGCTCAGCTCTAGGGAGCATCAGGTTTGTAGAGAAACCAGTTACACCCGAAGAACTTTTACAGTCCCTATTCATTGACTGCTCCAGTATCATATCGGAAGCGACGCAATTGAATTTCTTGTCTGAAGATTTCTTAACAACAAAATTTCCACTTTTCAAATATTCGTACGTGCCTTCATGCTTAAATTGAAGTTCAGTCATATCCTTCAGATAAATTGGTACACATTTCGAATAGAGGTGTCTCCTGGTAGCCTTAAAATAAGGCATGATTTCGTAGACACATTTCAAACGCAACTAAAAGTTTCCGCACACAGCAGATCAAACAGCAAATCATCAGCTTTTTCAAATGAAAGTCGGTTAGCAAAAGTGCGCGATGACCGAATTCCAGCTTCTTAGAAGCCTTGAATAATTATTTCCACTTGATTCAATTGTTTCATTGAATCTCTTAGAAATTCTTGCTCCATGCCTAATCCTCAGTTATGAAATTTTCCAATATTTCGTTAATACATATTTTGATATTCCCTCCATTTGCATTTTAGTCTACCCAGTCATCCAGAGGTTCGAAGAATAGCCGTGGTAATGCATCATTGCAATGTGTCATTGCTCTGACAGCTCTGGAAAATTATTTGCCTTCCAACAGAGCCTTACATGTATTCTCGGCATGAATATCGGTGTCGACAAGGATATTTGTTAATCCGCATCTTTATAGAGATATCCTATACTAGCAATAAATGCCATCGACAAATGCATCCCACCAATTTGCATTGTCACCTTCCCATTTAAAGTCAAGTCAGCTGTGACTATAATATGATCTTGGTGCAAATGTTCAACTAACCGCACCAAACGCAGCAAAGACGTATAAATGGTATCATACTAGGTTGGAGGCTAATTTATGAAGGGTAGATATGCAATCGTTATGGAATTCATTCCATACGTAAAACGAGTCTCCGTTAACTGTGTACCGACACAACTTCCAGAAAAGTTCACAGTTTTTGATATTTCATCGTTGGAAGGAAAGAAAGGTGAGTTTGTTTTTCTTGGTTCAGGTCGTATTTTCGATTGGTTACACTTTTGGATAACTTAAAACGGGATACCTTCCCTTTCGATATTCAAAGAATACTTGGACAGTTTCCGTATGACCTCTTCTTGATTACCTACCGTTTGTGTTGTTATTCTGGAATACAACCAATGTCGTTGCATGTGTAGTATTTTTGCCGTCGAGTGTCTCTTCATTTAAATCTAAGTTGTCTATGCTTGCGTGTATGAAGTTCTTTTTCGTTTTGTCGATTGGGGTAATGTCATTTGGTACAAAAATTGGATTTCCCGATTGTAAGCTATGTTTCGCTAAAAATGTTTTGAAAAACTATGTACATCATTATGTAAACAACAGAGACCCACCTTATGCAATAAGTCTATAACCTAAAATGAATGCAAATTCTAATGTAGAGTAATACTGTAAACTACAACATATAGTACACCCACATTTCTACTCCTCACTGTATTATAAAGATATAAGCCTAATCCAATCTGTAAATTATTTTTAGACAAAAGATTGTAGTGAAGGCTCATAATTATATTTGCTAATGTTAAAGCATTCACACTTTTCGAAGAGCTCTCAACTTCTTTTTCCGGTAACAGCCATCTCCAAAAATCAACTAAAGTTGGTGGTACTTAAGTTTCAAATGACAAGTATGACATCTGACTAAGTGTGGATATAGATTTACTGTAAATTGTGTTCCTCAAGATATCCACTGCTCTGTCTAGGATTTGTTTTTCTGTTGTAAATGACTTTACTTTACAATAATTAAAATTGTGTATTTTAATTTACCTCGGTCTAGCTCAAATCGGGTCTTGTCTTAACAAGACGGGGGTGGTTCGTATTTTGGTGCTTAACACTACACTTTAAATAACTACAACAAAAATGTTTAAACGTGTATTACCTATTTCTTCTACAAAACTAAATAATCAGGTACTAAACTAAATGAAATAAATTAACAACAAAAAGAAAATCTTATCTCAGGTTACCCGGGATGTCCTTCCTGGTAGCGCACGTTTTGGTTGGTCCCCCGTGGACGGTAGTGGTGATTATTGGCTCCTGAGCCGTTTCTGTGGAAATATAAGTTATTGTGGTTCAATTGATAGTGTGTTATGACCCAAAAATCCTAATAATGACGATTTAATTTGGTTTATTACGACCGTTCAGGCCGGCCCTGTAAACGGTGGCGTGGTATTTAGCAGGTGACGTTGTGTAATGTTCTACGTATTACATAAGCAGGGGCCAACGATTGCGTTGGTGTTTGTAAGTAACCTTGGCGCGCATGACCATTCTTATAAGTGATTTGGTTTTCAGACTGACTGGATGTGAACTCAGTACTTGGAATGCTTCACAAAGGACAGGTTAATATTTACACGTTTTTAAATGCAAATTGTGCGTACGCGTTTGATTATTTACTCTACCTAATCAGAATGGTCTCAGGATTTCTTAATTAATTGAGAACGTATTTACAGTAACGAATATCTAACATTTAATTATGCCCGGAAATAAGACGCATTCATTCTTTATTATTAGGAACACGTCTGTTTTTGTTAAACGCGTATAACTTTCTTATAAGCGAAACTTATTCTTCCTATTAAATACAGGGAAGACGGAGTTTATCACGATCTTTTACGTTAGTTATTATTAAAAATTGCTTCTAGTATTAATTGTTGTAAACGAATTAATCTGAGGCGAGTTTATACGACCTTTTAGGACTACGTGAACTAGATTAAACAATTCTGAAAATTATTTTCGACGGAATTCAGGTGTCTTAAGTACACGATTATTCTCGGGATTAAGATGAGAGAATTTACACGTAATTTATTCTAAGGCTGGTAAATTAGTCAGGCCTTCGGGAACGAAATAGTGGAGAGTTTTTCCGTTGCGTAAAAATATACTCGCGATACAGGAATGTTTATCTTACCGGATTTCCTTTATTAAGAAATATTATTAGAAGGAGATCTAACAAATTTACAGCGATTTTCGAGACGCTGGAGCACGTTTGATGCCATTTATTACGTAAACGCACCACGGGTTCGTCTTTATTTAACTGGGGGATCACGCGGGCGATCTCCAAGAATACGGCTTCTGGTATTGACACTATCTCCAGGTCAAGGCGTCGCTTGTTTGTATTGCTAATTTTCCTCAGGATCTGGTCGGTGTATTGTATGTGTAACATATGTTTAATGGAGAGCCCTTTATAAGATTCTGGGTCCAGCCCCTCGACTGCTGTACAAAGGGATCTCCTGGGGAGCGGTAGAATTAGAGCGGGTACCCTTCTTGCCGATGGAGTAAATGGAAGATGACTACAGGGCGTTAGCCCGTAGTAACAACGTCCTGGTGTGTGTATGCTGTCAGAAGATTACTTCAGGCTTTACAGCCTGCCGTGTACTTCTAGTGTGTGCACTGGAACGGTGAAATAACTTCCGGGCTCTGCAGCCCGTCGTTTCTCTAGGTGTCTGGTGTAATGTTTAAGAAAAGTGGTGCAACAAAACTTACGTGCTGTTAACCTTAGCTTATCTCAACCAGCAGTTTGATTGTATAACGCTGATTTATTGGTGACGGCGGCGAAGTAACGCGACTAAAGATACACGACGGTTCAGGATGAACGGATGCGGTAATCGACAGGTCGGCGACGTACACGACGAAACTAACTACGGCAGGCGCGTGCGGTCTGGATCTCGGTTCTAGATTCTCGATGCTGGAGACGCGAAAGTGGGCAGAGAGAGTAGAACGGAGTAGAATGAAGTAGGAGCAGTATAGGATTTCTTCCGGTAGCGCCGCGGTTTTTATAGCTGATTCGCGGTGGGTGGATCCGGCTTCTATGCAGGGGTCCTCTTGCTGTAATTGGCTGAGGGTTCTCGGACGTAAGAGTATTTTATGCTTTTTAATATCTACGTCGGAGGGGATTAAAATTATATATTCGTGATGCAATATCGCGCAATCTTTTGTAATGGGTTTTAATTTTAAACAACTTTATCCATCTTGATTACTGTAGGGTAATTAAAAAATAATTAATTATAAAAATTTTAGTAAAGTTAAGCTGGATCTTTACACTGTTAATGTGTTGTTGGTGAATAATGACTCCCCTATCTTTTCTTTCAGAATCATACGAATCATCTGAACTTGAATCTCCACCTTCATACAATTCTTCCCTAGTGAGAGGCAATTTGTTGGCATTCCGAATACTGAATGAATAAATTATATCTGTTTTCCAGATTCCGTTGAAAGCTGAATGCTTTGTTTGAATTTTTTCTGCATCAGTGTCTTCAAATGATGAGAGTTGGTACGGCAATCACCCAATTCATCTGCTATACTTGTTCAGAAAGTTACTGAGAGAAACTTTTTCATAATTCTGGAGTATTTTCTTTTGTATGAGATGTTCTAGTTGACTTTTAGAAGAAGGATTATCATTATCAGACGAGGTGGTATTAGTATACATTATATTACGCTTTGATATGTAGTGGCCGTAACAATTCTTATAATACTTTGCATCGTACGCAAACAAATCTTCATAGTTTGCAAGGCGCGAAATCATATGTGTATCGTCACGTTATTTTGCAGTTTCTAAAATACAGAATAATAAATCAAAGATGTTCATCAATTATCTCAACGAAATTAAATAATAGAAACAACGTACAGGTTGTAACGGAAGTCAATCGTTCTTTATTCTTCTTGCCAGTTTTATTACAAAATAAATACATTCTTCGTTTATCAAAGTTCACAGTTTGTTGTCTCGTTCTTAAATCGGTGAGGTCTAGGCTCTGGAAATGTGCCGACACATTTTTTTTTGTGTGCACAATTTTGTTCTTAATATCAGCGAAGCTTTCTCTTCCTTAACTTCCCAGAAGCTTTTACAGCCAGTTATGAAAACATCTTCAATGATTCTATCGATATTTGTTTTGGGCACAGTAACGAAATTGGAAATACTGTCCTGAATTTTGTGCGACGCTACGCGCCCAGTGCATATATTCATCAAAGGGTATGAAGCTTGTTGTAGATTGAAAAGGTTCATCCACTCTAACTTAACTTTATTCACTATTATTAGAACATCTTCATTCTTGCGTCGAATTCTCATGCTTTTGTTTCTTCGTTCAGTTTCATCGCGAATATAATTTTCTAAAAATGACAGTAGAGATTAAATCAGGGAATTATATGAGAATTCTATTTTACCTTTAAACCTCTGAAAATAGGCTCCTATCATGTGACGAGTCATGGTTCACCTCAAGGGAGCACTAGGTTTTGTAGAGAAACCAGTTACACCCGAGGAACTTTTACAGTCCCTATTCATTGACTGCTCTAGTATCATGTAGGAAGCGACGCAATTGAATTTCACTTTTCAAATATTCGTACGTGTCTTCATGCTGAAATTGAAGTTCCGTCAAATCTTTCAGATAAATTGGTACCATTTCGAATAGACGAGTCTCCCGGTAGCCTTGAAATAAGGCATGATTTCGTAGACACATTTCAAGTGCAACTAAAAGTTTCCTCACACAGCAGATGAAACAGCAAATTGGCAGCTCTTTGAAATGAAAGTCGGTAAGCAAAAGTGCACGATGACCAAATTCCAGCTTCTTCGAAGCCTTGAATAATTATTTCCACTTGATCCAATTGTTTCATTGAATCTCTCAGAAATTCTTGCTCTATGCCTAATTCACAATCCTGAGTTACGAAATTTTCCAATACTTCATTAATACATGTTTTGATATTCCCTCCATTTACATTTCAGTCTACCCAGTCATCGAAGGATTCGAAGAATAGCCGTGATAATGCATCATTGCAAAGTGTCATAGCTCTGACAGCGCTGGAAAATTATTTGCCTTCCAACAAAAACTTACATATATTCTCGGCATGAATATCGGTGTCGACAAGGATATTTGTTAATCCGCATCTTTATAGAGATATCCTATACTAGCAATAAATGCCATCGACAAATGCATCCCACCAATTTGAATTGTCACCTTCCCATTTAAAGTCAAGTCAGCTGTGACTATAATATGATCTTGGTGCAAATGTTCAACTAACCGCACCAAGCGCAGGAAAGACGTATAAATGGTATCATACTAGATTGAAGGCTTATTTATGAAAGGTAGATATGCAATCATTATGGAATTTATTCCATCCGTAAAACGGGTCTCCGTTAACTGTGTACCGACACAACTTCCAGAAGAGTTCACAGTTTTTGATATTTCATCGTTGGAAGGAAAGAAAGGTGAGTTTGTTTTTCTTGGTTCAGGTCGTATTTTCGACTGGTTATATTTTTCGATAACTTAAAAACGGGATACCTTCTCTTTCGATATTCAAAGAATACTTGGACAGTTTCCTTATGACCTCTTCTTGATTACCTACTGTTTGTGTTGTTATTCTGGAATACAACCAATGTCGTTGCATGTGTAGTATTTTTGCCGTCGAGTGTCTCTTCATTTAAATCTAAGTTGTCTATGCTTGCGTGTATGAAGTTCTTTATCATTTTGTCGATTGGGGTAATGTCATGTGGTACAAAAACTGGATTTCCCGACTGTAAGCTATGCTCCGCTAAAGATGTTGACAAACTATGCACATCACTATGTGAACAACTGAGACCCATCTTATGCAGTAAGTCTATAACCTAAAATGAATGCAAATTCTACTGTAGAGTATTGCTGTAAACTACAACGTATAGTACACCCACATTTCTACTCCTCACTGTATTATAAAGATATAGGCCTAATCCAATTTGTAAATTATTTTTAGAGAAGCGATTGGAGTGAAGGCCCATAATTATATTTGCTAATGTTATAGCATTCACATTTTTCGAAGAGCTCTCGACTTCTTTTCCCGGCAACAGCCATCTCCAATAATCAACTAAAGTTGGTGGTACTTAGTTTCAAATGACGAGTATGACATCTGACCAAGTGTGGATATAGATGTACTGTAAATTGTGTTCCTCAAGATATCTGCTGTTCTATCTAGGATTTGCTGTTCTGTTAATGTGTTGTTGGTAAATAATGACTCTTCTATCTTTTCTATCAGAATCATACTAATCATCTGAATTTGGATCTCCACCTTCATACGATTCTTCCCTAGTGAGAGGCAATTTGTTGGCATTCCAAATACTGGATGAATAAATTATATCTGTTTTTCCAGATTCCGTTGAAAACTGAATGCTTTGTTTGAATTTTCTCTGCTGCAGTGTCTCCAAATGATGCGAGTTGGTACGACATTCACCCAATTCATCTGCTATACTTGTTCAGAAAGTAACTGAGAGAAACTTTTTATAATTCTGGAGTTTTTTCTTTTGTATGAGATGTTCTATTTGTATCATGGGACTTTTTAAGAGAGATTATCATTATCAGACGAGGTGCTGTTAGTATACATTATATTACGCTTTGATATGTAGTCGCCGTAACAACTCTTATAATACTTTGCATCGTACACAAACAAATCTTAATAGTTTGCAAGCCGCGAAATTCTGTGTGTATCGTCACGTTGTTTTGCATCTTCTAAAATACGCTTGTAAGTTGAGTCTCCAGTGTTCAACAGAATAAATCAAAGATGTTCATCAATTATTTCCACGAAATTAAATAATAGAAACAAAGTACCGGTTGTAACTGAAGTCAATCGTTCTTTATTCTTCTTGTCAGCTCTATTACAAAATAAATACGTTCTCCATATATCAGAGTTCACAGTTTGTTGTCTTGTTCTTTCTGAAGAACTGTCTGCTGACTCATTATATATAGATGTTTCGGCGAAATTTGGATGCGAATAAGAATTTTTGTTGCTGATATACGAATAACGACATTATGATAAGTTTTTGTTATGAACGAATAAGTTCAAAAGTAAATATGTAATTAAAAATTATTATTAATTTTATTAAATACATAAATAAAAAGTTTACCTCGAGTAGGATTCGAACCTACGACCTGTACTTTGCTAGAGTACCGCGCTACCAACTGCGCCACCAAGGTTCAAGCCCCAATCGATGCAAATTTTGTCTTTATGTATGTAGAACTGATGTAAATTCTAAATATGATGAGGTTACAGTCAAATTACTTATGTTAATGGAATGTGAGCCTGCAATATCGCAAGGAATATTAAGAATAACGACATTGTTTGTGATATTTAAAAGTTCTAATTCTGATTTATGCCTCAGAATATTTTTAGAAAATGAATTTTGTCGGGATTCGGCGCATGTAATATTTGTCAATAACACCTTTGCCGTGGGTTGTTTAACTACATCCTCGCGTTTTTGCGGGAAAACCTCACAGCGTGCAGTTGCCATCTCTAACCCCAAATAAATATTGTTTACTAATCTATGTTTAATATGAAACTGCAGAAATGAATACTTACTGACAGCTAGATAACTACAATGACACAACTTGAATTCTGGGGTTTTGCACTATTTACACTGCACCTTAAACGTTATCACCTGTAGGTTCACAGTGCAATCCAATACAAAGTTGTCAAAAATTTTAAATTTTGGATCCAAAAATGAAAAAATATACAGGGTCTCTCATTTAAAAAGGTGTATTCTGTACACTCTCGTAATACGTAAAATTTTGCATGTATAAAAATAATATTGAGATGTGCAATTTCAAGTAGCCTTTAATTTTTTTAAACAACTTTTTTTGATATCTTCTCTAATAACGGAGATATCGCACTAATGCCTCACCCTGTATATTTATGAAAGATTTTAAAAACATAAACGCTTAAACAACATGGAAAAATAACGAAATTTTAAAATTTAGCTTGTGTCCAATAAACCCTAAATTAATATAAAAAATGACATACACTTTGCTTACAGTGTGCATAACTGTACTTTCCTCTCCTTCGCTTTTTCCGGTCACAAAGGCACATAATCCTGGTCTTTTTAAGCTTCCCTCTTGAGTGACACCAGGTAAGTTTGCAAGAGAAGACACGTCCTTATTCAACAGTATACATATTTGCGTCCTTGGGCAACTGAAATTCTCGGATTTCCCATTCTTTGCTCCATATGGGTAGCCGATAAGGCAAGTGTTAAGTTTTTCAAAAATTGAGATCTCGATACTGGGTTACCTACATTCAGCTTGCAAATTATAAAAGTATTCACAGCATCAAGAACTCCTAAGAAGAATCTCATAGGCCATAGGTTGGATTTTCTTTCAGTGGTTTTTGAATGACATAGCTGATCAAAAATGTCTACTCCACCTTTCGTCATATTGTAGGATTCTATTACATCGGGTTTATTGGAAATTTCATTTACGTCTCCTCCAGAGTGCATTGACGAGATCAGAATAACATTTTTGTTTCTCTGTGTTACATACGATACTAACATTGTATTTGGATCGCACAACAATCTTGATGACTCTGGAGGAATCTCTTTTATATCAATAAATGATTTCGGAATTTCCTTCTTGTTTTTTTGAAGCGTGTCTACTAAAGTAAGCCTATTCTTAGCATGCTCTTCAGCCAATTGACAAGATGAAAACCAGTTGTCTGTGGTAACATTTCTGTTTGAATTCTTCAGAGGTTCTAACGGCTTCAGAACATATAGAGTTGGTAAGAGCAAGTCACTTTTTGATCTGTTCTTTTTGCCAATATATGCAATCCCTGCACAGAAGTAAAATGTTATTGTAGATTTTCAACCCATATTTATCCCGTTTATTAGGGATATACATTTTAAACGCGCATGTCCCCTTAAAGCTCAGCAAGGTCTCACCCACAGTCACATACTCCGAAGGTGTGCAGTGTTCCCTACCATTACTCTGAAACAAAGTCCAGAATTATCTGAAAGCTGTGAATTTGTCGGTTTTTCTTCGTTCAAACTGGGACCAAAAACGGTAGAAAAAACATCTACTAATGTTAACCAAGCATGTAGAGCAGGCCAATAAAGGCTTTTACTTCTGTAACATATGTTGGATGTATAAGACTGTTCTGAATTATAAGTTTTTGATTTTATCTCGATTTCCCCATTGGTATGTTGAACGATGAGTTAAATCATCTCATCTGTTACAAAAAGAGCTCGATTTCTTCAGTAAGACCTCTAGCATTACCCCTTGGTCCTGGAAGATGGGTTATAATATTTCTCAAAGGTGTTCGAGTGTATATACTATTCAACGGGGTATCAGTCCAAATTGTTTCATTGTCTTTACCTATAAGAAAGTTGCTGTTACCTCGTGGTTCGTTCTCTAAAGACATATCCATACCATCATCGTCGCTTTCGTCAGAGTCAGGGAGCACATACTCGATATCCTCATGATCATCGTCTGATAAAATAGCGTCCTCTATTTGACTGAAGTTGCCACCTATGGATTCGTTATCTCCCTGTTCTATTTTAGAAATGTCTGCCCAAAACCTCTATTTGAGATAAATATCTTCGATTAGATGCCATTTTCTACAAAAAAAATAATATATGAAAACAGTGTAACGTAAACCACACGGTGATATCGTATCCGACATCAACGTTTAATAAAAGCAAAAATAATATAGTAACACTCATCTTACTTCGTACGCATCAAGTACATAACTACCTAGGAGGGTACCAGACGGCAGCGGACGTTAAGATCACCCAATATCTTGTACGCACATAATAGCAGCCTCGATGTCGGATCCGACGTCACCGTGTGGTGCTAGGGTTAACTAATTTCCTAATTCACTACTTTAATTGTATTCGTCGAAACCAATTCTATATATAGAAATGTTGGCGTATATCTATTTCTGAATTGAATAAAAATAGATTTGTTTGGTAGCTTTACTATTCAAAGTGTGCATTATAACACAAAATACATTATGTTCACTGTTTGTCATATTTTAATTACGAAATAATAACAGAAAATCGGTGGTTACATTTATCGCCATTACCCTAGAAATGTTTTGGGTTTGTGTAATCACGAAAACAACTTTATTTCTAATATAACAATATTTTAAAATATTTTTTTCCAAAATTTATTACATAAAAATGTATGGGTTACTGAAGTATATAATTGCCTGCATGTATTAATTACGGGAGATTATCTTAAATTGCTTCTGTCCATAATACTTGTATTATAATGTACTCAATTTCAGATTAATTATTTGAAGTAAATAATCTTAATGTTGTAGTTTAGTTTTCTTACGGAATGCGAAACCTTGATACCATTTATTTTACTGTAAATTAGCCAGGTAGCTGTCTAGTTAATTGTTAATTAGATTAATTAACAGGAAACTCACCTGTCGAGAGTAGGTGGTTCGTATATTTAATTGGCTACCCTTGTGATTAGTAGTATCGATAAAGAATAGATTTAGACGTATATTATTATCCTGTTAAGCAATTCTAAATAAATACGTACAGCATGCACTAAAACTAAATAAAAATAAACGAATATATAACAAACAAATCCAAAAATATGACCGCTTCTTCATCTGAGGACCTAATACGCTGGTATCCAATTTGGTACAATATAAGAACAATGAAACTGGTTAGTTACGTGAAAATCCGTTAGAAATACTCACATAATCAGTAAATATCTATTGCTAAGTTCTATATACGTTAAGGTGCACATATTTTAAATCTTCTCATCCCATACTATTTCGCACGTATTATTCAACACTCTTATTGCATCTTGCCTTGACTCACGTTCTGGATAGCCTATTCACCTCGAGAAACGTCTCTTGTCTCCCTCACATCCACTTTCTCACTTCATTCCGCCTTATTTTCAAACTTCCTAAACAAAGTGCTCTTATTCTGCTCACCAACAGAGACTCTAGTACATATGTGTGAACCACAATCGACAACGGAGTATTTTATGTACATCCACGTACCTTTGATGTCACCGTTTTTCCTTTGGTCGTTTCTATAATTTTGTTCTCATTCAAATCATTGGTGAAAGCTCTGACATACATGTCTTCCGCATGGTCAGCTA
Organism: Vesta saturnalis; assembly: GCA_036346205.1. NCBI lineage: Eukaryota > Metazoa > Arthropoda > Insecta > Coleoptera > Lampyridae > Vesta > Vesta saturnalis. The sequence continues at coordinate 83,131 of JARFJB010002372.1, read as the reverse complement.
CCAGTTTTTTTTAAACACCCTATATAATAGCACATTTCTCAAATCTTCATGGAAAATAAACGTAAGTTTCATTAATATTAATCGCAGGATCCAGAGAACATAAGCTCACAGCTATAACTAGTATACAAGAAAAAATGAGAATGCTGGTTTGTACAGAGCGATCACTGGTAATGGTCAAAATAACAAATTTTCGGCAAAAACAATTTAAAAATTTCAAACTGAACACACTGTATATTAGCTACTTAGCGAATAGAATGAAAAACGGGCTATCCAACAATTTACGAATAATCATGGTTTTCCTATTGGGCTAACGAAATATTCAAGAAAATCCGATACATTGTCCACTTCAGCTAGTATTGTTAGTGAATGCGTTGACCATTTGCGACTATTGCCTTCTGACCAAACGTTCTTTGTTGAAACTACAAATCACTGAACATTTTCGAAGTAATACCCTGTATACTAGCTATTTGAAAAAATGGGCTATCTAACAATGTACTGGTTATCATGGTTCTTCTAGAAAACTACTGATTACAATTTTTTACTGCATAAAAAGTGTTCGTTTATCTTTGACATGCATGTTTATTGAAAGCAATAACAATACAGAACAAATGATATAAACAAAAATTAATAATGAAATAAAGTATAACGATTAAAAACTAGCATATGCTCAACATGACCACTCCGCTGTTCGATGCGTTTGCGACATCTTTTCACCAGCGATTACGAGTTGTAAGTGATCGAAACCGTTTATGGTTCGTAATCGCTTGTTTTTTTGAGTTGTAGGCTGATCTCTAAAACCAATTTCCTTTACATAGATCCAAAGGAAATAGTGGGATTGTGAGATCAGGTGACCGAGGAAGCCATAAGTGTGGTCCACCATTACCGATCCACTGATTTCGAAATAATATGTTTAGACTGCTTCGTACAATTTCGACTTTATGAGGTAGGGCTCCGTCATGTTAGAACCATATAGTTCTGTACAACTCCAATAGAAGATCATCGAGCATTATTTGCAATGCATCATGAATGAAGTTCAAGTAAGTTTGTGCGTCTAATCTTCCATTTGTGAAATGTCATCCCACAATTCGGTCGTACATAACTCTCCCCCATATGTTGACTGACCAACCTTGCTCATCGAATGTGAGTTTTCAATAGTGCAGTAGTGAACATTGTGAAGGTTACATTGATAATTATTTTTGAATGAACATTCATCAGTGAACAAGGTTTTGTTCAAGAACGTTACTGTCCTATGTTTGTGTTTATTTAAAACCCAGTTGCAAAACTTTTGTCGAAATTCTCACCATATAGATTTTCACGTAAATTAATGCAAAACGGGGTATTTAATTGACTTTAAAATACGTTGGATACTACTCCAGTTTATTCCACTTTCTCTTCCTAATGCCTTTATGGTAATATGAGGATTTACTTCTACTGCAGTCCAGTTGATATTATTCCCTTCATTACGTGCTCTTCTCTTCGAAACAAATCTATCTTTGTGTCGATCATTCATACTAACGTGAAGTCTCTTCAAATAACAATATTAGGTCAAATTTTTCTTTACGTGTCAACATTTCTACTTAGAAACATTTATTGCAAATGCAACTCTCAGAATTAATTTTAACAAAGAATGTATTGCGCATTAAATGTCAAAATCAAATGTCGCAACTGACACCAACACTGCTGATCACTAACAATACTAGCTGAATTGGGCAATGTATCGGATTTTCTTCAATATTTCGGTAGCCCTCTAGGAAAACCGTGACAACCAGTACATTGTTGGATAGTCCATTTTCCGTTTCTTTTTCCATTGACAACTAACAAAACATTGTGTGCTCTTTCCTCCTTGTTGGCCTTTTGCCGAGAAACGCCAGGCCAGGCTTTTGAAGGGAACCACACGCTTTGACATTTGACACTAATTTGCTAAAACTGCTTTTGTTTCACTATTGAATATATTGGACACTCCGTAAATGTTCTAATCATGCCATCACACCCTCTTAAAATTATTTTACAAAATGGTGGCTATTTTTAAAATAATTTTAAATGGGATCATAAGGCAAGTAATACCTCATTTGGAAGCTCGTTCCAAGTCCTGTCCAACGACATCAAGAACATTAAAATATTACTACTGTTCATAAGTTTCGACCAGAAACGCGAATTAATGTTTAAAGGTTTTTGGGTTGAAACTCATAAATCAGTAACAATATTTTAATGTTGTTGACGCTGAAAAGGATTTGAAACGAGCTATATATATTTAAACTATAAAAAAATTCTCCAGTGACCTATACTTGATTGAAGTATTGCTCTACCAACTCAACCTCTATTCTTCCTTATAACAAATTAACGTTTATAGTTTAGTATTAATATAGGTAATTTTTTTGTATTTGTGGGCCGAGATCTAGACACAAACGAAAATGTCAGGCATCTCTATGCGCATCAACTACTAACGGTTATTATGCAAGCAAGAATGTACTGTGTCCCGATTTCGTTGTTTCTTAAAGATAGAAGTTTGCAGCTTTTACAATCACACACTACTTTGTTGACCTAGATTTCATGCAAATACGAAAAATTCTTCTTTTGTTTTCGACTTATAGCCAAACGTCGATATTTCTACATTTTTTCAAGGTCTTATTCCTCGCTTAATACTATTTATACTGATATATTTTGTCAATGGTACTTATATATTGTGAAGCACCGAATTCGATGGCGTGCTTAGAATTTTTCTAGGGGTGCGGTTTTTGAGTAATCATATAAACTTGCATTTTTAAACGGGAATCATAGTTGGCGTGGCAACCATCAGCTGCAGTTCTTTCTTAGCTTTTCAAAAATATAAATATAGACATTCCTGAGAAACATTTTCCAAATATTTTTTTCAATAAGACGTTGCCCCAGCCCATAATACTTTGGCAGTGATCGAATTACTTAGAAAACTGTTTTCCAAATCGTTAGATTGCAATATTCAGATCGGTATTATGATAAATTATGTTTCTCATAAAACCCAATGGGAAGAAATCCAGTATTAACAAATCTGGAGATAGTGGCAGCCATAACACCGAACGCATAAATAAAACAAACAGTAAAATTATATAGGTAGCAGTATGGTAATCATAATAGTAAAGTGCAGTTGAAACAGCTCATTGGCAAGAACAGAAAACAGACAAAGAATTTACACATACACAATTGTATCGTGAATAAAAGTAGCTTATACTTAAAATACCTATAATTGCAATAAATTACATATATAAATAAATCAGTTCGTAAACAATCACTTCTAAGCAAGCCATCCGAATTAAATACACCTGAAAATGATTAAAACAGAGCCATGCAAAGGTGAGGTAAAAACCGGTTAAGGTAACAAAATGAACGGTAACCTACGTGCAAGCAATGATGCGAAGGTTTGAGTCATAGGTTAAAGCCATGGGTAATCATTTCTAATTGCGAAATCAGCCTTAAAGATGCAATCGAAGCTTTCTCAGTGATACTTTGGCACGTTTCTGATAAATCCCGGTATCATTAATTAAAACAATTAAACTAAGTTTTATCACGCCACATTTGTCCACGCATTACGTCCTCCACGCGGACGAAAATGTTAGGTAAAACAATCGACCGTGCTAACTCATAGTAGCGATGATAGTAGCGCCGTACAGTACAGACGCGATTATTGAAACAGGTGTTTACTTAATAGCCGTGCTTGCGAGATGGTAATTAAATTACTAACGCATTCGTACTCTCCGTTGTCAAGAGTTAATTCTGTACGATTTCAACGTGTCATAATAGTCAAAGCGTAATTTCTTGCAAGATAATGACCGATTTTTCTAACGGTTACATGAGCGTATTAAAATCTTTCTTGCGGCCTGTAACGTACATTTAAGTACCTACTTATATTACATTACGTTACACAACATTTACGCCATTCCCTTGCGGGATAGATTAAACAATCACTGCCTCTTATTTGTTTTTATTTACAATCTTTCTCCATGCTTTCCTCAGCATACCTCCCTAGCTTCCGCAATATTCAAACATTGTTTATGACATGCCCTTTTATTTTTAAAACTCACTACCTTTCTTTCTTTTTATCATGCATTCAGCCAAGTTTGACGCGGCCTACCAGGCCCGGCCTTACCTCTAACTTCACCCACATATATTTGTATCGTTAATCTTGCGTTGTTCATTCTCTCAATGTGACCCAACCAACGTAGTGTACTACTTTTATACCTATTTATAATCGTCTTTTCTTCGCCACACTCTTTCATTATACACCTCATTGTTAATCTTACCCTTCTCGTTTTACCGCATGCGCTTCTCAGAAATCTCGTGCCACGACATTTATTTTCCTTTCGTGCTTTTTGACATACCCATGTCTCATTTCCATACAGTACTGACGCCATTATAGATTACTCGTTTCGCATCTTCGTTTATCACTTTCCTTCCATCATTGACCCGTCGTCCAATCTCGCCATCGATTGTTTCATCTACAGCGAACATGCTACCCAGATACTTACTGTATCCACTTCTTCCACAATTTCATCATGCAGGGTAATTACTCTACTCTCCTTTCCACCTTCCCGATTGAACACCACAATCTTAGCTTTGTTCGCGTTTACCTTTAGGTCCATGCTATCGCAGACTATATCAAACTTCCTCAGAGCACATCCGCATTGTCACTTAATAAGACTGTGTCATCTGGATACACCAGAACTCTTACATTTACGTCACCAACCATTACACCATTTGTATCTGTACATGCTTGCCAATCACATGTATCATGTATACATTGAGCAACCACGGTGACAATACAGCCTTGGCGCACTCCTTGCTCAATATTAAAGTATTCACGCACACATCAACCTAACAGATACCCCGCTAACGTCATATGCTGCCCCATATTCCGTTTTTAAACACTATTCGATCAACTGATGGAGAGCAACCATCTGATCAACACATACTCTCCTTGGAATGAAACTACCCTGAACATCCCGAATCTTAGTTTGAGTAGTTTCTCGTACTCTACAGGTCAGTACTCCTTCAAATATTTTAACAGGTAAACTGAGCAGACTTATTCTCTAGTAGTTTTTGCAATCACTATTGTGCCATTTCCCCTTATACAGTGGTACAATGATCGTACTCTTCCAATCCCTCTGCACCTTTCCACACCTAAGGTATACATTGAATAACTCACACAATCTTCGTATAAGCTTTGCACCTCCATATTTTATCATTTCACCAGTGATTTCATTCACGCCCGCTCCTTTACCGTTTTTCAACTTTCCTACCGTTCTCTCTGTCTCATTTAACCCAATATCCTTCTCAGTTTCATTCCTTCTACATTCCTCTCATTTAGATTTTCAGTGCTATTTTCCTCACTATTGTACAGCTTTCAGAAATATTCTTGCCAGCAATTCATCACTACAAAGTCGTTCCATACTATTTCGTTGCTCGTATTCATCACTCCTGCAGTGGGCCACGTTTTGTACTTTTGGACCATTTCATAAGAGTTTTTTGTTTCCCTCAAAACCATTCTTTATTTTCTCTTCTTCCATAGCCATCACTTCCTCTTTACTTATTCACACTGCCTCCTTCGCTTCGTTGTTTCTTAATCCGTACACCCCATACAATCGCTTTTCCTCAGTCTCACTTTTTGCAGCAATCATTGCCATGTACGCATCTTTTTTCGTACATACTGCCTTTTTTACTGATTCATTCCACCAAGCACACTTTTTCTGTCTACCTATAGGCGCTTTCCACATATCTGCACGGCACAATTGACGACACAGTCTTTCAAGCTTATCCATGCACTTTCAACGACGTTGTCCTTTATTTGTTTGTTCCACACTGCTTCATTTACGTTTAACTCTTTATTCACAGCATCTACATACTTCGTTCTCGCATCATTATTTACTAGTTTATCTACCCTAATTCTGGACGTTGGTACAACGTTTGCCTTCCTTCTCCAGACCCACTTTTGCCTTACACCCTCGATATAAACAAAAAGTGGTCCGCCCCACACTCCAATTCGCGCATTACGTTTGTATTTATGACCAGGTTTATAACTCGTTCATTCATGTAACAGCAGAAAAAATACAAGACTTGCCAGATGTGATTTATAAGAATGTACAGCTTTTTATAAGTTTAAATGAAAAAGAATAAATAACTAGATCGAATCCGTAATCCAAAGTATAAATAAAAAAAAGCAAATAAATGTGAATTAAATAAACAAACAACTAGCTCTAATTCGAAATCAAGATTCTAAGTTAAAAATATTTAAACAAATTTTTTGTCTCAAATAAATAACAGCAAGTCCGGTAGAAAGCTCGCGAACCAAAAATCGCATAGGGACAATCTAATTTAAATACTAAGTGATCGAAACTAACTAAGCTTCAATATACTTTAAACGATCACTTAATCACAAAAACCTAATGAGTTAAGATACACGATTTAATCTAAGACGGTGTTAACTATTTATCGATATAAGTTTCTTGACACGACCAGTTTATTATTATGGAAAACTTAAAACAATGCAGAGGATAATTTAGCGGTTTTAATTTTACTAAACGGAAGCGATAATATATTAATGGCCCCAACGGTTTATAATTATTGTGTAGCAAAACAATAGAGCGTCTCATAAAGGTTCAAATGAAGCTCCTGCTACCCGATACGGGCCCTCCAACTACCTCTAACGGTTCTCTAGTCACCCACTTTATTCAAAAGCTATTAAGTTGTAACACAAAAAGGAATGATTACGAATAAACCGTTGTCACGGTTTATTCGAATAACGAAGCTTCTAGCCTCTTTGGAGAATACCTGCTTTTCTAACTCAGCATTTGGTTTTTTCTTATTTTCAAGCCTTAATTACATACATTTACATCTTAGTTGAAATGAAACCCATATGGATCCCAATAATGCGCGAAGAGCCTAATCGCAATACACCTGCGCAAGAAGTTACGCGCAACATGCGCAATAAACTTCTGCGCAACCACGAAAGAGTTTAATATGTGTAAGTTCTGAAAAATATATATTGAATTACTCAGTGGCTCAGCGGTGAAGGTGTCAGATTAGTAAGGAAAGGTACCAAGTTCGAATCTGAGAGTAGTCAAGTAATTGGGATAAAATTATATATAACATAGGAATTCGACTCAAGTGCGAAAACAGTCCGTCTCAGGTCTAAGCCTGATGAGGGAAGCAGAGTCCGCTTCCGAAACGGACCGCTCAAAAAGTAAAAGCTGTAGAAACAGGCCGATCAACTCAACTAATATGAAACCACAGTCACATTACACATAACACAGAATCTCAGTTACATATCATGCATCAAATAAAACATACGCCGAAAGACTAACATATTAAGACATATTGACAAGATATTAAAACCCACTAATTATATTTCTTTTCGCGGTAACAATTGCGATTTCCCGTTGCTACTACAGTAGCAACAGGAATTCAATATTAACAAACTCAAAATTATTTTGCAGTTTGGTCTAAATACAGTTATGAAGGATATAAGCAGCACAGTTTACCCCAAGTAAATGTCCTTCTTTCTTTCTTTGAGCACATTGCCAATAGTTTTGTTGTTAATTAGTATTTGTCAACCATTTTAATAATACAATCGCTATAAATTGTTGTAAAATTTACCGTTCCAAGATCATTTTGTGTTTAGTTTAATGGTTCTTTTTGTAAAATGGAACAAAATACTTTCAGATTTGGTTCTAGCACATCCAAAGTTTTGTTGGAACAACTTTTTATTAGCTTACTAGTGCAATTCATGAATTGAAAGAAATGATATGTCCATGTGCATTCAATCTCGGTTAGCCTTAGTTCTTCATTTCCAAACGTGTCATTACGGAAAACGCCACACTTTTCAACTACTAGAGGCATAAATATACATGCACTATACGTTTTAAGCACTTTACATCACTATCTGAGGTTGTCTTTTTAATTAATGTATATCACTTTCCAAATCTCTATTGAATGTGCACTTTATTTTTGATATTTTTGATGTACACTACACTATAACGATTACTTATTTAAAAATAGTTATTTATTTACATTTAACGTTAACCTTAACTAACGAACTATTTACACTATATTATTTGCACGCATCTCTATATTTATTTTCCACATACAAGACACCGTCGGTTGTAAGCAAATTCTCTTCGCTCTAGACTTTATACCCAATACTACCTTATACGCGGGATCGCGAGCAATTTATATATGTTGAGAAGTGTCTTATCTGAAGGCAACGCGGTCTTTTCGTACTTCCTGGACTTTGATTAATTCCTTCTAACCAATGAAACATCTAAAACGGGACAAAAAGGTGCTTCTTTATAAATAGGGAACATTTAAGTAATTTATTAATATAATTACATATGCAAATGATTTGTCTAAAAACGACACTGTCCTGTATAATAGGGAACTACTGGTCGCCTTAAAAATGGATTACATAATTTATCTCTTGCGCATTAAGGCATTTTGCGGCGCCCCCAAGGAGTCTGATATATAATTATAGATTTCGGTACCAATGCGGTCCAAATGCCGAAGGACACTGATGTCTAAAATTGAGCTCTTGCTAGTCAAATTTAGATCTTTGTCATCAGGCAATCCATTTCTCCTATACCAGCAAAGTTGGTGTATAAACATTCGGCTTAAATGACAAACACTCATGGTCCTGCACTGAGGAGATTTTAGGGCACAAAGCTCAATAAGTGGTAGGAAAACTAATTCACATTTATAAAATTGATTGGATTTCAAATACTACCAATCAACTAATACATTAGTTTCTTATAAAATTGTGGTGTAAAATGAATGTATCTGTACTTAGGGTACATCTAATATCTTTCGTGTGGAGGAACATAGGACCTTCTAATCTGCAATGCGGAAATTGAAATAAATTAAATAATTACAATAATATTTTTTTAGGATAATTATGCAACCTTTTTTTTAATGCGTTCCTAACGAAAATAGGCAACATTAAAACAAAAACAATAATCTATGTCAGGTGGACATTTAATATTTCATGTCAGATGGAAGTTAATATACATATATTTAGATGCTAACTTGAAAAAAGTTCCAAGGCCACCCGCTTCTATAAAAATATCGATAATACAGTTTAAGTATTTTCAATCCTATTTGATTAATGTTTAATACATTTTGGGGTCGTATTAAAACACTATACATAGAACAGTTATGTGGAATTAAAATATCTTTAAAAAATATGTCCTCACATTTTCTTACAAAATTAATTTTTATTAAATTAATTAATTTAAATTTTATTAATTAAAACTAAATAATAAAATATAAAATTCAGTCATTGAAGAAATTTGAAGAAACCCGTAAATTCTACCTTGGGAATTCTTTGCCGCCAAATTACGCCTCGCATTCGAAAATTGCATAGACATAATTAAATGATATGTTTATCTGAGCAATTTTATATTTTGAAATAGCAGTTGTTTCAAAATATTTAATAAAGACAAAAACTACCCCCATAAACCTCCCCGCCCTCTCCTTCGCTAGTTTTCTCTCAAAATGCAAGCTCCAGGAGAAATTAAATGAAGCTTAAATACAAAATTTAAGTACGTACGATTTAGAGAAAAAAAAAAATGGATTCCATAGCTTTCTGTATCTACACACGTATATGTAGGCTGGAAGCTAAAAAAGTGTAGTAAAAATTGTTTCCTTAGTTGTGAAATATAACGGGACACAAAAAAGTGTTTAAAATTTTGCATCACCCTGAACTGGTAAGAAAATGTACTTTATTATTAAATATTCACCAGTCCTCTAAATATACGTTTACTGCAACACCTGTACTTCAAAAATACATCAAACTAACGAATAAACAACAACCTTAATAAAAATCAATAGTCCCTGAAATATCATGAAAGTCCCTAAACTAATCATTCTACAGATGTCCCCGAAAAAAACAAAAAATTATTTGAGGCCAGTCCTTGAAATATACAAACGTCCTCAAAAAATACATGTGCCTTCAGAATGTGTCCCTGAAAAGTATATACAGGGTTTTCAAAGTTAAGTCGGCACTATTGCTATCTTCGTTATTATTGGTGCTACGAAGTCGGGCAAAGAAGTAGCATTTTTTCCGCTCGTTACGATGGTGAAATCAAAATGAAAATTTAACATCGTGTTCGCGAGTTATGTCAAACATTTCCAATTTTTTTAAATGGTACACCCAATATGCATTATTCTTAATCGATAGAAAATTAAATTCTGAACGAATAAGTTCCTATGACGTTTCACCCTAATGTCAAAAATGACAAAGTTATTGATCATTTACCAAATTCATCAAGGTAGCTGTGTCAACTATTTTTCTGTATTACCATAGAGCAGAAAATGAAAAGAGTATCAGACAATTGAAACAAGATTCTTTATTCTAAGTGATAATAATAATAAGGAACAACAAAACAAAACAAAACTCAAATTAGATGTTCGGAAACATCACCCTCTTGCTCCAAGCACTTCTAGGCCCGCTTGTAGACACTTTTAGTAGCCTTAGCAATGGATCTATCATCAATATTATTGATGGCGTGAACGATGCTTTGCTGGAGATCCTCAAGGTTATCATATCGCCTGTTGTACACCACACTCTTCACATATCCCCAAAAGTGAAAATCCATTGGAGTAATGTCAGGTGATCGAGGAGGCATACGGATAGGCCCTTTAGTTGATAAATATCTGTCATCAAAAAAATTGTTTAATATTGTATCTATCTGACGAACGTTATGGCGAGGAGCTCCGTCTCGTTGGCAATAAATGTTCTGCCTATCCATTAAATTTACATTATCCAAGAAGTCTTGGAGTGTGGCAGTCAACATTTCGGCGTACCGCTCACCAGTTAACGCACACTGATAAAATACTGGACCAAAAATTATCGAGCCAATTAAACCGGACCAAACATTAACACTGAAGGTCTCTGCGGGTTACAAGATCGGTAGAGCATCGGATTTTCTCGACTCCAAAAATGGCTGTTTTTCCTGTTGAACATGCCCCTATTAGAAAAAGTTGATTCGTCACTCCATATAATTGAGCTCCAAAAATCATTATGGGTTCTCATTTGATTAATAAACCAGTGACAAAACTGAACGCGTCTTTTTTATACGGCACAAACTTATACTTTTTAGAATATTGTGGATGGAACCCAAACATAGTCCATTTTCTTGCACTAAATCATTAATTGAGTTGTTGGGATGTGTTTCAAAATAAGCTAACTCATTAATTTCAGTTTCTTCGCTAATTATACATTGTTTATTAGATCTGGATTTCTTAAACACGCTCGAATTAGATCTAAATTTACGATACAAAACCAAAAAGTATCTTCTATCCGGAAAATGACGCGTAGGAAACAAATCATTGTAACGCTCACGCGCTCGATAACTGTTTTTTGACAAACGATGTAATATTCTAACATATCACACTTTGCTGAATGGGTGAAAGGCATTTTTCTATTCAAAAAACACAAACTCTTAACTCTTTATTAGTAAACTTCACTTTGACATATCAATTCTGATGACATTTGTGAAAATGACAAATATTGTTCACGTAATACCAGCCACCTTGACGAATTCAATGAATGATCAATAACTTTGTCATTTTTAACATTAGAGTAAAATGTCATAGGAACTTTTTTGTTCAGAATTTAATTTTCCATCGATTATGGATATTGTATACTGGGTATGCCGTTTAAAAAAATGGAAATTTTTGACATAACTCGCGAACACGAAGTTCAATTTTTATTTTGATTTCACTATCGTAACGAGCGGAAAAAATGCTACTTCTTTGCCCATTTAACCGGCTTCGTATCATCAATAATAACGAAGGTAGTAATAGTGCCGACTTAACTTTGAAAACCCTATATATATATATATATATATATATATATATATATATATATATATATATATATATATATATATATATATATATATATTCGGAAGGAAGGTAATCTTGACTGTGTGGAATTCAAATTGATCAATTTATATTGAGGGAGCAGTCATCTATTCATGTCTAATTAGGCCAGGGTTTAAAAGAAAACTCTTTGATATTTGTCAAGCTTTCGAGATAAATTTTAATCTCTTTTTCACGACAGCTGGAAACAAGAACAACGAGATAAATATTGTTATATAGGAGCATTAAATAATCTAACAATAAAACTTACATGTCGTGAGGCTAAGACAGAAGTAACATTATTTCTTAAACAGAAAGACGTCAATTAATCTTGCTATTACAGCGGGAAAACACAAATACATAATTTTAAAACAAAAAAATTTTTTTTTATGAATATAACAGAGAAAATCCCCTAAGATTGTATGACATAAACAGCGGTGTACTATTACATTGAAGTTAAATTGCTATATTATTAGAAATTAAAAATAGAACGACTGAATACAATCCTTTACACTAGAACAAAAACCCCACTTAAAGCTCTAGAAAAATCCAATGTGATCTACTCTATACCGTGTTCGGATTGTAATAGGTTATACATTGGTCAAACATCGAGATGTTTGTTGGGTAGGATCACATCGCATAAAAGTGATGTGAAGCGAAAGAAGTTATCTTGCGCTCTAGCCGAACATGCTATTAATGAAAAACATGGGTTCGATTATAGTAACGCGAAAATAATAGAGTCCGTGTTAAATTATGATAAAAGAATTTTTTTAGAAATGATACATATGAATCAAAATCCTACGGTCAACAAAAAATCGGATATAAAATACCTTAGTAGTATCTATAGATATATCCTTACATTAGATAAAGAATAACCTTTTTAATAGTGTGTCTTATGGGTTGTTTACGTGTTTTTACTTGGTTAGCTAATTATGTTATTTAATTATTTCAGTTTATACGTATGTTATGGCTTTATAGTTGAATTTATACTTAGTCTGTTTTAACGTATATTAATATCTCCTTTTTCCCAATTGTTGTGAATAGTATAAGCAAATTGTAAACAGGTTATCTCGCCGTCCACACGGTTACAAATTTGTCGATATTGTATTCAGTCGTTCTATTTTTAATTTAATAGTACTCTGTTATATTAAAAAAAATTTTTTTTTTGTTTTAAAATTATGTATTGGTGTCTTCCCGCTGTAATAGCACAATTAATTGACGTCCTTCTGTTTAAGAAATAATGTTACTTCTATCTTAGCCTCACGGCATGTAAGTTTTATTATTAGATTATTTAATGCATGACATGCTCCTATATAACAATATTTATCTTGTTGTTCTTGTTTCCAGCTGTCTTGAGAAAGAGATTAAAATTTATCTCGAAAGCTTGACAAATATCAAAGAGTTTTCTTTTAAACCCTGGCTTAATTAGGCATGAATAGATGACTGCTCCTCAATATAAATTGATCAATTTATATATATATATATATATATATATATATATATATATATATATATATTATATATATATATATATATATATATATATATATATATATATATATATATATATATAATATATATTAATAAATAAAATATTTTAAACACACATTGATTCCTTTCTCTAATAAAAAACCTTAAATATAATATCAAACCCGGTTTTGAACCTCAAAACAAAAATTGAATATTATTTACGAAGCTAAAATCAGAAACGCCAAAAGAACAAAAAACAAATACCATTTACAGAATTATAACTGCAGTAAAATTTATATTGGAACTTCTTTACAACCTTTAAATAATAGACTAACCCAACATAAATCTGACGTAAAGTTAAAACCTATCAAGTAGGGGGCACCGCTGTAACTTTTTAACGGGTGTTTAAATTTTGATGGGTTATATTAGTGCCAGTTTGGGATTTTTTAATTTTTTACATAAAAAAAACAATGTGGCCGATTTTCGGTTTCACCGGAAATGATGCAAAAGCTGAAAATTTAAACAGAACACCCTCTACATTTTTACATATATGGATTCTAGGGCTTCAAATACATACAATTCATCTGTCAAATGTCAACTCAGGCGTCATTTTAATTTTACATGTATTTTATTTTTTTAATTTTAGATCAATATGACATCATCTACATTATAGGTAATTGACGTACTCTTATCCCCACAATATTATTTTTCATAATAAATAAGTTTTGTATATTAAATAGCTCTTTCAGGTACCAGTAAAACTATCTGCATAGTAATTTCCTTAGTTCCTAAATAAAGCAGTAATTTTTAATTTTCTAATTTTTATTAACACAACATACCCCTGAAGCCGACTCTGTCAAAGTAAAATGGTGTTTGAGTTGACATTTGGCTGATGAACTGTATGTATTTGAAGCTGTAGAATCCAGACATGTATAAATGTACAGGTTATTCCATTTAAATTTTCAGCTTTTGTCATTACGGTGAAATTTAAAAAAATCCCACTCTGGCTCTAATATAACCCATTCAATCTTTAACAAAATCTAACGACCCGTTCCGTTCAAAAGTTACCCTATTTGATTTACACCTTTTGTATATATATATATATATATATATATATATATATATATATATATATATATATATATATATATATATATATGTGTGACGTTTAGGTTGAATAAATTCAATATCTCGTAAAGCACAATTTTTTCAAAAATCGCTCGGACCCGTCGATTTTATATTTTTCGGGCATATTTTGCGAGAAAAAATTTTATACAGGGTGTCTCAAAAGATTTGCTAAACAAAATTTTTTCAAATTGCAACCCAATTTTTTTATTGCATTTTGGATTGCCCTTACAATTCTAAACATTTGTCATGTAGCATGTGTATACCTAAGTCCAAGAGTTTTGGAGTTATTCGCATTCAAAATTTAAAAATTGAAAAAGATCATGAAGAAAACGAAAAATAAAATAATTTTATAACGTTTTATTATATCGAAAACAAAGATTCGTAAACTTAAAAATAATTTATTTCAGCAAATGTTCGAAATGTCCTCCGTTAGTCAACTAACGCCCGAAATGGTTCGAAATGTGCAGCAGGAATTTGTAGATCGATTAGACTATGGTCAGTTGGCTAACGGAAGACATGTCGAGCATTTGCTGAAATAAAATTATTTTTAAGTTTACGAATCTTTGTTTTCGATATAATAAAACGTTATAAAATCATTTTATTTTTCGTTTTCTTCATGATCTTTTTTCAATTTTAAATTTTGAATGCGAATAACTGCAAACCTTGGACTTAGGTATAAATGCTACATGACAAATGTTATTAGAATCAACAAAAATTGAGTTATTGAAAAAATTGTTTGCAAATCTTTAACTATTTTGCAAATATGAATCGTCAGCTTAAAATATATATATGATATATATATATATATATATATATATATATATATATATATATATATAAATACAATAGTTTATGCATTTTTTTTAGATATTTTTACCACTTTTACAAGCAGATGGAGCAGATTCAGAACAAATTATTCTACTGAGATGTAAAACATAGACCCTACCAAAATAAGGTTTGATACTATAGTGAAAGGTTGCAGTATGTTTATTGATATATTATTCTGCGAAGCTAATAGCTTTTTCACTGGTAAAGCGTGTGTACTTCTTGATTTAGACGGATGCTCTGTTGACCATGTGTTGCACTTCGATTTAGATTTATGTAGAAGAGCTGTGTATATATAAGATATATTTCAAACCTCAAATATATATTTGAATTTAAATTTTTAACACTCGTAACATTAGTCAAACAATTTTTCCAAAGAAAGATTTCCGGGTTAGTTAAAACATTCTACGTTTTTAACGTATTTTGTAGATGTATGTTTCCAGTAATACCGTACTTGACAAACTTAACGAACTGTTTCCTAAACATATCTTACCAAAGGAATATGGAGGGGTCTGCATCACTGCAAGAATTAACAGGTAAGACATATTTTGAAGAATATAAACTGTACATTAGCATATTTTTAGAATACTGGAAGAGTAAAGTAGAAAACTATAGAGACTGGTTTATCGAAGATATGAAGTATGGCTGCGATGAAACCAAACGACCCACGAGTAACGACTGTAACGATTTATTTGGAGTGGACGGTTCTTTTAAAGAATTAACTATAGATTGATAATTCCATAAGCACTTTTGGATCACCATAAAATGATCATTAATGTGAATATATTAATAATAAACTGACTAACCAGTCATAAAGGCATTATAATGTAGAATAGTAATAAATCATATAAATTAGAGATTTCGAATTATTGAGACAATAAAAAAATTAAAAATTATGTATAACTTTGATAATTGTTTTCATTGTGTGGCGGATGTCCCGCAAAACAATTGACTGAATTGCTAGCGAGGTAAGTAGTGATATAGGGCCGTTTCTGGACTATTTTCGGGGAAAATTTGAAAAAATTTAAGGTCACGTGGGAAATTTAGTTTCAAGGTCAAAGCCACTCCCCCTTTCAGTTCAAGCCCTATTTTCATTGCTTAGGCATTTTTAGAATCAAAGTTAATTGACATGGTTGAAACATGTTCTGATAGGTACTCAATTCAATGATATATTTTTCTTATATAAACCGAAGCGAGGTATGTTGAGATCAGTCAGTTAGGACTTATAATTGTTAAACATGGAATTAGCAGGGTTAAATTAAAGTACCTATTGCAAACCCTTATAGTATAGAGTGATGAATGTGGTTGTAATTAATACTAAGTATGGTGAACGTATATTGATGGAAACAGCTGATTTTAAATGTGTATGGACTCAGAGCTTTTATGAGTATTTCAAAGAAGAAGTCCGAATTGAAGAATTTAGAACGTTATGAAACACGGAAGATGTGTTCATAAGTAGTTTAGGTTCAACTGGAAAAACAGCAAACATCATTTTGCTTCTAATGGTAGTGCTACAACCTCAACATATGTAAATAACACTGTATGTTGTATAAAATATAGTATTATCATCCTGCTTATCTAATGTATGGCATTTACTAAATAAAAAAATATTAATAACTATGATTTGTTTTGTGATCTCCACCAAGGTAAACAATGTTAGGTAAGAAGCGAAAGCGTGAAAGTTGTTTAGTAAATACTTTAATCAATAAACTTCCGGTTGATTTGCATTTTCCTGGTTACCAGTATTGAAGCCCTGGTACAAGTTTAGAGAAACGACACGCACGCGGTTACCCTGGTATTAATGAACTAGATGTTCGGTGTAAACCTCATCAGTTACGGAGATTACCGAGATTTAGAAAGTGGACATAAAGCAGATCAAATTTTAGAAGAAAAAGCTTGGGAACACTTTAAATCATCAGACACAACATTAGGTGCTTTCAACGGCAAAACGTGTGGTAAAAAGTTTAGGAGGAAAAAAAAAGTTTCCTAGAGATTCCGTTAACCAAACAAGGAGGGTTTTTGGCATTTCTTATTCCCTTATTCGCAGGATTACCGGCAGTCGGTGCTTTAGCTGTTGGCGCATCAGGAATTGTAGTTAATGAAACCAAAAATTCCAAAAAATTGCAAGAAGAGACGTCGCGAAATAATCGCATGGTGGAATCTATCGCTATAGGTTCCGTGAATAAGAAAGGTGCACTTCATCTAAAACTATACAAATCTGGTTATACTTGAGACCGTTTCCAAAAAAATGAATAAATTACCCGTAAATAATATTCGGCAACCAATCGAACTACTACTTTCGGGGATGTAAAATGTATTATAATTACAATCAACATCAAGAATTTAATACTATTATTTTCCGATACCTAAGCCTACAATTTTTATATAAATAATCAATACAACGTCAAATATTTTCAGTTATGTCAATAACATTCAGTTCAGAAGGTGTTGGTAACACAGCTAGCTACTACTTCTATCCACCGATTTAAACTAGATTTTGGGGAAGAAATGCGTTATGGGATTGATTGGATTTTACGGTTGCAACAGCGTTGGAAACATTTATACAGGCAACGATAGGTTTTATTTTAGTACAAATCCATCTTATTTGCAAAGGATTAATGTTCTACACGGTGCAATTGTTCATTTGAGAACGATTTTACTAATTAAAATAGCATTGATTGCATGCTGGAGTTTTAGTCTAAAATATTAGAACCAAATATTTTACCAACGTTATAAATGGATATTATCGAAACGAGAAACATGGAAAAGTAATGAGTTAACCTATGTAAAATGCTATATCTTCGAAGTGCAGAGGAAGAGAATTCTTTGAGAAAAATTCTCTGGACGGACGAATCTTAGTTTTCGCATGAAGAGACTTTTAACAGGCATAGCAACCATGTCTGGACTTCAGCCAATCCGGATCAGCTCAGAAAGAGACCATCAAGTCAGGCTTAGTTTCAATGTATTTTGCCTTATGATGGATGACAGGTTCTCTTAAGTCATTTATGACGGTGTGTTAGCGGTAGCGGGTTACTTCAATTTATTACGGACTGTGGTAGTAGATTTTCTTGGCAACTTGAGAAAAGGTTGTTGGTATCAATTGGATGGAGCACCATCCTATTGCACCCAGGAACTCACCTTAACGTTCGAAGATAGGTGGATAAGGCGGTTAGGACCATGGAACTGGCCTGCAAGATCTCTAGATTTAACACCTTTGAACTTCCACCTTTGGGAACATATCAAACATCAGGTCTACCAGACATCGGTGAACACTGGGGAGGAATTAGAGGCATGCGTGCGAGCAGTATTCGACAATCTGTCTCTTCAAGAAGTACGAACAGCACTACTGGAGGGTGTTCCTTCACGCTTGAATGCCAACGGCCACCACTTCGATCACTTATTACAATTTGTTTCTAGTTTTTTACGTCCATTTTTTATCATTTGAAGTAAATGTGAATAGTTTTCGTTAAATATTGTGAAAGTTCTACTAAAAATCTTGTAGCATTTTCCGTGTATAAAAAATAACAAGAATTTCCTCATATGTATAAAGATTATTTTAGCAATAATATTAAAGCATGTAAGAGATATGTACTAAGTCATAAACCTTAAAAACTTGACATTTGCAAAATTATCTCTCGTCCATAGCAACCATTCATAGCATTCGCGAAATAATGGCTAAGGAATTAAAATTTTCCGTTTTTTTGGAGTTAACTCTAGAAGAGTTTGATTTAGGTATAACAACATGTCACATCACTTCGTAGCAAATCACATCGCCAATTCGATTACATAACAAAAAATAGGGCTTTCCATTTAAAAAAATAGATTTTTTTACATTTTTAGCTCTGGCTGAAAAGTATAAATTTAGGTATTATTCTCAGGCAAATATTTTTATTTTATAAAATGCATACGATAGTCATCTCTAAACTACAAATTTATTGCATTTTAACCTTTTATCTCAATCCAAATATGAGTTACGGCCCATTTTATAAACGTCAACCAGCTGTCAAGATTTCGCAAAATAACTTTTATCTCAAAAACCGTTACACTAGATGGGCATGGTATAGTAAAAATGTTCAAAAATATTGTTCACATGCAATAATATAGAGGGTGTTCCATTGATAATAACAAAGTAGATGGCGACTTTCGGAATAACCAGAAGTGCTAGAACTCTGAAAATATTTTAGTTCAATCATACCTGATTATAAATTTTCAAGTTTTTATTTTGTCCACAACCACATAAACTTCTAATGACCGGTCACGCTGACCCTGTATGTTGAACGTAATAGGAGGGATTGTGAAGGTGCTATTGGTTATACTTATGGATTCTCCACTATGACACCAAAACAGACAAATAGATATTTGGTAATACTCCCGTTACAATTAAAGGAAACGACATGGTTATTAAAGGCGTCACGTATAAATGGACTCCAGGTTTATATGATCTGCTTATTATGAATGAACCAGATTTGAATTTAGTAAATTCAAAAGACAGAACAAGTTATAAAAGTATTCCAGAAGCTACGAATGTTGCAAGGCGGGATTATGACGTAAGTGGACAGATTCGAGGAAGCCGCAGCAAAAAGTATACACAAATAATCAAACCTTTGTTATAATCGCCCGTAACTAAAGGACATGAAGCTATGTTTTTTAATGAACTAGCAAACAGATCGATTGAATATGAATATTGGAATGATATACATTCGTGATCTAGAGGTATTGTGGGTAGAAAAATTGGCAGGAAACGCTGGTGTCATAAATGATATATCAATTGTAGAAGAACTACTTCATATAGATACATGGATACATTGAAAAACCAACCAGTCGTTTTTTAAGCAATATAAATATGCATTCATACCGACATATCAAAACTAAAGTGTCCCTTGACAAGAAATTAACTCCTCAGTTTAAACTTAATGATGATTATCAATTTGATATCGAGAATAAGAGACTCAGTAATGTTGCCAATCCCATAGATCCTCAAGATGTCATCACCAAGCAATACTATTTGTCAACAAGGTTCAACTTGGATGGAAACCGTTTAACACAGATGGCGGACCCCGAAGATGGTGATGCTATAGGAAATGTCTATCTTGATTTTTGTGTACAAGCACTTCAGAAAGCTTTGAAAGGAAACCATAACGCTTAATTTTGAGTAAAAACTACATAAAATTAAAGAAATTGTGGATAAATTAGTACCATGTCTAAATTACAACTCGTCAATGAATTGCACAAAGCTGCAAGAAAAAATTTTAAACGAAGGCGAACAATAATTAAAGGTTTTGATGACCTTTGGCAAGCAGATTTGGTGGAAGTTGACACATATGCCAAACAAAATAAGAGCTATAAGTATACATTAGTGGTTATCGACTGTTTTTCGAAATATATGTAGACCAAAGATTAAAAACAGGTCAAGAAGTTGCCAAGGCCATGCAAAGAATCTTTAAACAAGGTCGGAAACCTAAAAATTTGCAGAGAGGAAAAGAATTCTACAATGAACATTACTAAACAAAACAAAAAAGGCTGCAATTGCGGAAAGTGTTATCAGAACCATTAAGTGTGCTCTGTATAAGACGTTTAGCCTACAAGGTAAATACAAAAGGATTGATATAATTGATACTGTAACGAAAGATTATAGCACTCATAAGCATAGAACTACCTGAATGAAGACCAAAGATGTCGGTAATCATACAAAGCTAGAGGCTTACATTCACATACAAACATTCGATCGGAATCGATATTGTGAGTGATATAGTATGAATAAGTAAATTTAAAAGTATTTTCGCCAAAAGATACACACCCAATTGGTCTAATGAACTATTTAAGATTGTGAAAGTTCGCATTACTAACTCCACTCCGTACATGAAAGACATGAAAGGAACACCTGTACTGGGAGGGTTTTATGAACGCGAGTTACAGAAAGCAAAGTATCCTGACGAGTACCTGATAAAAAAAGTGCTACGCTCCAATCATAATAAGTTATTCGTAAAGTGGTTGGAATTGGATGAAAGATCATGGATCAACAAAAACGATATAAAAATAATTGTACTTTATTTTAAATATAAATATTATTAATAAACAATGTTATTCTAACTTTTCATTATCTTATACAGTAAACCTAAAGCACTTCCATAATCATTTAAATTACTTGATGGCCATATTCCTCAGTCTGGCCCACATGTCCATCCCATGCAGGAATTTGTATTTGTTTCACTTGTATGAATGTTATCTAAAATCCAGCTGTAAGTTTTGATGTTCCTCGGTTGAAACTTATGGGTGAAGTTTTGTTCTAATACTATTTCTATTAAAATATCGAGGCAGGTGTAATTAGCATATGCTGCTTTCTCGATACATTCAGTTATAATAAACAAAGTGTCTTTATAAGCAGAATTAGTATTTTCTAAGTTAGATTTAATATTAATAATAATAAATAAAAAATAATAATTGAATTGAATTGAATTGTTTATTTCAATAATAAATATAATAAGAGGTCCAACCAAGTCTGGAGACTTATGGGTTGGTTCTTGGTTTTATTACGGTCATTTACAATTAATTGTTATTTTAACATGTTGGGTACATATTAAATGCAGTATATTCTATCTGACACTGTGCAAAAAAAAAAAAAAGTAAACATACAGTATCGCGCTTATTAGCAAAAAGTTTAATAAATAAATAAGGAAAAGAAAAAAATAAAAATAAATAAATAAGTAAATAAATAAATAAAAATAACATTAAATAGACAATAATAAATTCTAATAAGTTTACAACTTTGTTTGCGTTTTTAAGTTTCCGAATAATGCTTTACTTAAGTTAATCCTCAAACATAAAAATAAAATAAAGATCATTCCGGGTAAATAAAGTATAAATTATATAAATCAAAGTACATCATACATAAAAAAATCATTCCTGATAAACAAGGTATAAAATAAAAATAAAACTTGGGTAACTAAAGTATAAATTATATAAATCAAAGGACATCATACATTAAGATAAAGATCATTCCTGATAAACAAGGTATAAATTATATACTATTTGTAATCATTAATACATTAAGTATTAGAGTATAAATGTTATAATGTGTAAATTAATATGTATTTAAAATAATAATAATAATAATACTAATAATAATAATATAATTATGATTATTATAATATTATTATTATTATTAATAATAATAACAATAATAATAATACTAATAAGAATGGACTACCTACTAGGCGTGTTCCCAGGTGTCGTATAGGGTAACGACCTTGCAAATAATCGTAGGTGATGCAAGGCAAACACTGAAGTATGAGCTCGTGGCTTTAAACAGTCACTGCTAGCTCTAGTAAATACGGTGTCGCGGGCCAGTCTACGTGGGACCTCGTCTCTAACGAGGACAGGGATGGCAACCTTGCATCCCCCTAGCTGGAAGTACACTTTTCTTATACTAGTCTTGAATGGCTTTCCTTACTTTAACTCTTTTCTGCCGGAGCACCCTCGCTCCAACTCTTGTTCTTTTCGGGCTCCCAGCGAAAGCTGAGAGACCACTTCCTTTTCTCTCTACTCTTCCCAGGACGTACACCGTTAAAAGCGTATACGGGTGTGGCAAGCCCGGGATGTCCTTGCTGGGGATGGATGAGCGTTAGCCGTCTCCCAATACCGCAAGCGTGAACTGCACTTCAGAGACTCTAGCAGGGCGTGGCTTGGGAACGTCGTGAAGCTAACGGTCGGTGGTATTGGCTTTACCACCCGGGCTACGAGAAAGGTAACCTCTATAAAGAATCCCCCAATCCCAAGGTCGTTTGGCAGTTTTAGGTGCTGAAGGGATTGCGCGAAGGGAAGCCTAAGCGTGGCTAGGGGAAAGCATGGTCCCTAGAGTTAAAGCGCCTGTGGGGGAGGAGGCGCCCCCACAGTAATATTGCCTTTCCATAGTAAGGAAGTACTGCTGTGGTGGACTAACACCTTCTTCCCGACTCGTGGGACGTCTATGAATTTTATGAACGTAAATTCCGAGGACCCATCCTCTTAAATAGGCGCTGTTGAGGGACAACGTAAAATTTCCCCCATTAATTCAATAATTAATTGATTAATGTGAACCCATTCAAGATATCAAAAACGTAATAACTTATAGGAGATGTAAATTACTGTCGAAAAATTAATTCAGGATTATTGGTAGATACTAAAACACACCAGCAAGAAAAAGTAATTTGGTAATATAGATGTAATAGTTGAACCACATCAAAGTTTGAATATAATTAAAGGTGTTATTACCTGTCAAGATCTTCTGGGCTGTTCTATAGATGAGATATTAGAAAATCTACAAGACAAAAAGGTTACTGAGGTAAAACGAATTACTACGAGGAGGAATGGAGTTATAACAAACACAGCTAGTCTAATTCTTACATTTTGTAGCCAGCATCTTCCAACATACATTAATGTAGCTATTTACCGATTACCGGTAAGGTTATACAAATACCAGCTCCCTTAAGATGTTTCAAGTGTCAACTTTTTGGACATACAACCATAGCTTGCAAGAATGAGCAAATATGCGTATGTGGTAAAGCGTTACATACAGGCAAACCTTGTAAAACACCTCTTATCTGTGTAAATTTTAACGTAGAACATTCTGTGAGGTCCCGACAATGTCCTAAATATAACGAGGAAGCGGCAATTCAGGAAGTAAGGACAAAAAACAAAATTACTTATACTGAAGCGAGAAAGGAAGTGCTCAAGCATGTGCCTCGGGGACCATCATACGCCACTTTGGCTGCTACACCAGTATCCAAAGACTAAAATATAGAGGAATTAGTATCGACACTAATACCAAAACTCACCAAGGAAATAAAAAATCTACTTACAATACAGAAAATTGAAAAGAAAGAAGATATAGTACAAACTACTGTAAACCCTCCTGAATAAATGGACTTCGAATCCAAGGACAAAAGAAGACCAATAAGTCGAGCAACACTAGCTTCATCACCAAATGCTGACGATGATGAACTGTACGACACCAGACTAAAGCTTTTGTCGCAAAAGAAAAAGAAAGGTTGGCCGAAAGGCAAACCACGACAGGATCTGTGATAATCTCTGTGATAATTTAACTGTGATATCTCTGTTTTTGTTTGTATTTAAATGTTGAATCGTCCCTTGTTATTTATTATTTTAGTTAATTGAGGTTTTTATCTATTTAACTAATTTATATTTATTTATCTATATATATATTTATATACAAATATGGACTATATCATACAATGGAATTGTAATGGTTGTACAAAAAGCGCGGACTAATTGAAATTATTAATTTCTGAATTCAACCCACTTGCAGTAGCTCTACAAGAAACACATTTTAAAGCCGGTGATAGGTTTCAAATGAACAAGTATAAAATTTTTAGACACGATATGCTCCCTAACATTAGAGCTAAAGGGGGTGTAGCTATATTTCTTAGAAAAGATTGCGTATTCAACCATGTAAGTTTTCAAGTGCAGGCAATAGCGGTAAGAGTACTGCATCCGACTAAATTACATAAAGTGTAGCATATACTTACCAGACCAAAGTTGGGAAATCGAAGATATAAAGCTACTTATATCGCAACTACCAGTACCTTTCTTATTACTGGGTGATTTTAATTTACACAGTACACTATGGAGATCCCCAAATCGCGACACCCGTGGAAAGGAAGTAGGAGAATTATTTGACACAACACAAATAGTTATACCAAACAAAGGGAAACCCACGTATTTTAATTCAAGGTCAAAAAATTTTTCAGTAATTACCTTAAGTCTATGCTCGCCCCAAATTTGTCAAAAATACGAATGGGACCAAATAACGAACCTCCACGGAAGCGACCATTTTCCCTTACTTATATCTTCTATAGACACTGATGTTAAATGGAATTTAGCCGAGAAATGGAGAATAAACAAAGCCAACTGGCCTAATTATAAACGTAACATCAGAGAAATTGACATGCAACAGAATATAAATGGGTTAGTTAGAAATTTTTCCAAGATGGTAATAGATGCAGCAAGTAAAGCAATACCAAAGAACTGCATCACGGTAACCAGCCAACCGGTTCCTTGGTGGAACGCAAAGGTTCTAGACGCAATAAAAAGTAGAAAAAAGGCATTGAGAGTGTTCACAAGAAATCCTACAGTAGAAAACTTAATGGAGTATAAAAAATGCAGAGCAATTGCACGCCGTACTATTTTGGAAACAAAGCGAAGATCGTGGGCCAAGTACGGAACAAAAATTAGAGCAAATACTCCCCTCACAGAGGTATCGAGGAAAATTAAAGTAATAGGCGATAAACAAACAGATCCCAAACGAATTCAGGATGAATCCAGTTTAATAACAGAGCAAGAAAATTCGCAAAATATTTTGAAGAAACAAACTCCATTCAAAACTATAATGAACAGATTCGAAAAATCTACATATTAGAGAAACAGTATTAAATTTTAACGAAATAGACATATCTCAATGCAATACAGAATTTACAATAGAAGAAATGATATGTGCCATAAAGAAAACGAAAGAAACATCACCAGGTATTTGGTACGAGGGAATTTATCCTACTGATTGGCAAACGTCAATAGTAGTTCCAATCTTAAAAGCAAAAAAGGATCCATTACAAATGTCGAGCTACCGTCCCATATCGTAGACCAGCCGGTTTTAGAAAAAGTTATTCTACAAAAGATAACATAACATATTTGGTTACTGCTATGCACGAGCCTTTCAATGCAAGAAACCACTCAACGGCCATATTTTTTGACCTAGAAAAAGCCTACGACCTAGTGTGGAGATTTGAAATTTTAGAAAAAATTCATAGTTGGGGATTCAAGGAAAACATCGCACATTTTATTAAAGGTTTCCTTTCCGAAACATATTTCAGGGTTAAAACGGGAAATATCTTGTCGACTAAGCACCATATGGAGATAGATATACCACAGGGCTCCCAACTAGCGCAACACTCTTCTTAGTAGTTGTAAACTGATTGATGCAGACTATCCAACCCCACATAGGAAGATGTATGTATGTAGATGACCTTGTGATATTCGCTACTTCAAAGGGAACCCAAACACAAAACATTGCATTACAGGAATCAGTAAATACTATTGTACAAGAAGCAGAAAAAGTAGGATTCAGGATATCACCTACAAATACTGTACCCAATCATTTTTGTAGACTAAAACATTCACACTACCTCCCCTAAAATATTATTAAAACAAAACCTAATTAAATGTGTGTCAGAACATACATTTTTGGGTATAACATTAGACCAAACATTAACATGGAAGAGTCATATAGATACCATTGAAGCTAAAGCTCGAAAATCCCTAAACATAATTAAATGTTTGACAAATGCAAGGTGGGGATCGGATAGAGAAGTTATATTACGAATATATAAAACGCTGATACTACCAACGTTTGACTACGCGTCGGTAGAATATGGATCAGCTGCGAGAACACACCTAAACAAATTAGACAGGGTACAAAATATATGTATAATATATATGTACAAGTCCAGATACCAGTCTACACGTAGAAGCAGGAATGCTACCACTAGAGAATAGAAGAGCTTGGTTGACTTTAAAATATACAAAAAAATGAAGACAGTATCTTAACCACTTTGTCAACAAGTTGATAACGTCACCAAATACACAAAATACACCGACATTGCAAAGGAAAACCGTACATGAGCGATTAAAGAAAACACGGGCAGTATTACATCTCTCACTTGCGGAAGACATAACTGAAATTAAAATAAGACAGTATGGGCTGAATGGTAAAGGAGATGGGAAAATGAACATAGGTTCCTGAAACTACATACCCCAAATGTGCAACCTAGAAAACCTTATCCGGTAATGTCAAGAAGATATAGTATCATTCTTACGCGCAAAAGAATAGGGCACACAAACACAACACACTCTTACATGCTTATAAAATCACAACAACCTAAATACGATCTTTGTAATAATAACCTAGCAATAAAACATATTTTTCAGGAGTGTGATGAACTAAGAGAGACCAGGAAAAGATTTAATATTGACAATGGGATAGACAAAGACTTCGAGCTTAGCAAAGATCAAATACAGCGGCAGTTTTGGGTGCTGACGGGATTGCGCGAGGCAGCCTGAGCTTGGCCAGAGGGAAGTCTGGACTCTAGCGTTGAAATGCCTGTGGGGGAAGAGGCGCACTCCACAGTATAAACGCCCTCTTGCAGTATACCGGCTCTGCTGCAAGTGACATCTTTTCCGAGTGATCTCGTGGGAATTGTATGGGGTCAAAACGAAATAATAATCCAGAGTTGTCCAACTCACAAATAATGAACGGAAAAGAGGACCCAACCTCTAATATGCGCGCAGACGGTGAACAGCGTTATCAGAATGCCGGTAGTAATTTGATTGAGTAGTTGACGTCGAGATATGTACCACAGTTTCTGCTAATCAAGAGAAATGATTTAGAATCGTTTGATAAGATTAATCCTTTTACAATTTCAAAATCGTTGTATAGGCTCATTGGTGAAGTGAATTATATCAGAAAACTTAGCTCAAATCTATTGATTGATACAAAGTCGAATAAACAAGGAAAAATACTATTAGAACTAAAACAATTTTGTAATCTCCCTATTATCGTTATCCCTCATCATTCTCTAAATATTGTAAAGGGCGTTGTTACGTGCAGAGACCTACTAAATTGTTCAGTTGAAGAAATCTATAAAAATTTAAAAGGGCAAGATGTGATTCAGGTACGACGTATTACGGCTAAAAGGGACAACATATGGATACCGCAAGTTTGCTATTAACCTTCTGCAAAATTAGTTTACCTAGTAACGTAAAAATTGCTTTTCATACATACCACCTTTGCGCTGCTACAAATGCCAACAGTTTGGACATTCTTCTATGAGGTACAATAATGAACAAAGTGTGTATGCGGTAAACCTTTACATCAAGGCGCCCCGTGTGATAAACCAATTGTTTGACCCAATTGCAACGGAGAACACTCAGCCCGATCGAAACAGTGCCCCAAATATAAGATAGAACTTACAATCCAAGAAGTAAAAACAAAAAACAAATCTACTTACTTTGAAGCGCGACGGGAAGTTCTAAGGAATACACCTATGCAAACAACGTATGCAGCTATTGCCAGCACATCTGCAAATCCTAATTTAATAAAATCTACGTTAAACGGGTTAGTAACCTGCTTAGTACCCCTACTAGTCACAGAATTAAAAGACAAGGTTCCACAAGACGGTGTAAATAAACCAATCAGTGACACAAAAAGTCAGGTCGATATGAAAGTATAAAAGAAACCTTTGAAATAAGTCAATCTATGGATACAGATACTATCGACAAGAGAAAACGACCAAGCTCCGCAGAGTCATCTGCGAATATAGATAGCGATGAGTTAGAAGAAGCAACAAAAGCTATTCTACAACGAAAAAGAAAGGTTGGGTGGCAAAAAGGAAGGCCACGTAAAAGCGATTCGAGCAATCTCTCGAGCTCATCAAAGAAAAAAACTGTGACAAATGTGTAATACCCTCCATACAGGTATACACATTATTGTGTTTATTTATTTATTTGTTTATTTATTACTTATTTATATATTTGTTAATTTATTCCATTTTAACTGTTTTGTCCCTAGAATATTTATTTTACATATTTTAGCTTATTTATTTAAAAATAAATATCATGGCTTCCATAATACAATGTAATTGAAATGGGCGCAAAACACACTATCCAGAAATATAGCTTATGGTATCAGAATATAATCCTTATTGCATTTGTTTACAAGAGTCACATCTAAAAGACGAAGACACATTCTCTTTGAAAGGATATAAGTGCTTTAGAAGGGAGGATAAACTCCACTTAAGAGCAAAAGGGGGTGTCCTTACTCTAACTAAGAGAGTGTCCCTCCGCTTTTATTAAAACTAGAACCAGATTACAAGTAATAGCGGTTGAAATCCATTAATATTTACCTTCCCTGCTTTACTTGGACCAAGCAAGAAGTACAAACTGTCATAAAACAGTTACCAACACCTTACCTAATTATTGGTGATTTTAACTCACATAACACATTGTGGGGTTCTGAAGAAACCAACCCTCGTGGACGTATAATTGAAACAATTATAAACGAATTCGATTTGGTAATCTTGAACACGGGCGAAGGAACGCTTTATAAATTCCCGAGCAAACAAGTTGTCAGCGATTGACCACAGCTATGTGTTCACCACAAGTGGCATACTTGTTTACATGGAAAACACTCGGAAACGATACACACTCCGACCATATACCAATTTCCATCGACTGTGATTTACAACAACCTCAAATCGCAACTTTAAAAAAATGGAATCTACAAAAAGCTAACTGGCCTGCGTTCCGCATAAACCCAGAAAATCCCACGGATTCCGCAAATATTAGTGTAACTGTCGATAAATCTTCAAATATGAGTATTAATGCAGCTATGCGAAGTGTCCCCAAATCTGGAGGAGGTTCTGCCACACCGTGCGTCTCATGGTGGAATGCGGCTTTAAAAAAGGCTATTCAGGAAAAGAAAAAATCTTTCAATACATTTAAAAAGCACGCTTCCCAAAGCAATATGATGATATTTAAACAAAAACGATCCGAAACGCGAAAATTAGTTTTACAAAGTAAACGGAACTCTTGAATAGAATATGTACCCACAATAAGAACAACCACCCCATCCGCAACTACATGGAAAAAGATAAAATCTATAAACAGAAAAGAAACTAACTTACCTATAACTTTAAAACTCAATCAATATACCTCTATTAATCAAAAAGAGGTTGCAAACCTACTAGCGGAATCTTTCCAAAACGCAAGAAGTTCCTCCTACTATGAAATTGAATTTCTGCAACTAATGCGAGAAGAACAATTCCCATTTGGTAGTGCAGAGATGGAGATAGCAAGCTACAATCTTCCTGTACTTATGGATGAACTGGAAGAGGCGTTGAACATTTCCCACAACTCAGCACCAGGCCCCGATGACATACCATACGAATTTGTAAAGCAATTATCTTCCACCCAAAAAATTCAACTACTAAACATATTTAATGAAATATGGCAGCAAAACGTTTACCCGGAATCCTAGAGAGACGCAATTGTCATTCCTATCCCCAAATCCAACAAAAACAAAAATAATCCTTTAAACTTCCGCCCAATTTCTCTTAAGAGTTATATGGCTAAAACACTAGAGCGAGTCGTAAACCCACGCTTAACCTGGCTTTTGGAAACGAATAAATTTCTACCTAGCAACCAAATGGGTTGCCGAAAATTTAGGTCTACCATCGACAACTTGATGCAAATTGAACATCATATTCAAACAGCTTTTGCAAACAGACACCATTTCGTAGCGATGGTGTAACTTGGAGGTATACTACGCCAACTACAAACGTGGGTAATTAAAGGAAATATCTTTAATTTTATAAAGAATTTCCTAGAAAGACGTAACTTCAAGGTAAGGATTGGTACTGAATACTCATTAATCTTAGAAACTGGAATTTCTCAGGGGTCAGTCCTAAGCGTAACTTTATTTGCTATCGCTGTCAATAATATAACAACCAATATTAATAAACGAATACATAGTTACTGGTACGTGGATGACTCCGCTATGATATATTCAGCTAATGACATGACAGAAATTGAAACGGAACTACAAGCAGCGGTAAACACTGTAACACGTAATGATAGCTTGATAGGGTTCAAGTTTTCCTATGAAAAAACACGCTGTGTCCATTTTTGCCGCCTGAGACATACGCACGCTGAGCCTACTATCACTATGTACGGAAACTCTATCAATATAGAGTCAGATATAACGTTTATAGGCCTTACAATTGATAAAGGGTTAAGATAGAAAGCGCACGTAGGTACCTTAAGAAAATTGCAAAGAAGGTAACAACATCATTAAGTGCCTTGCGAACAACAAGTGGGAAGCAGATAAAGATGTATTAATCAACCTTTAAAAATCTCTAATCTTATCGAAAATAGATTATCTGCACTACGAACCCTCTACCATACACGCTACGTGTTTAAGATTATGCATAGGAGCGTTTCAAACCAGTCCATACCTTTCCATTTACAGTGAGACCGGACTACCACCACTGAAATACAGACGACAGATAATTATAATGAAATACAGCACTAAATTGTTAGCAATGCAAGATCACCCGAATAACGAAATTCTCTGTAATAAGGAATTTCTGGAATGTTTTCAAGGTAGAGCCAGTATAACCCGCCCACTCACTTCCAGGTATTCTGAACTTCTTAAGGAACTAAAAATCGAAATACCTCCTCTATATAAGATGCAGTTTTGCGAGGTAGCTCCGTGGGTACTCCTGCCTGCCTCATTCAACTACGAACTTGCTCAAGTAGCATCCAAAAAGGACACGTCTCAAAAATTAAATGAGATATTAAGTTCCTATGAAGACAAAGCAGTAATTTACACGGCTGCATCTAAATGTGAGCAAGGTGTCGGCAGTGCCATAGTCATTTCAAACCAACACATACCTGGAAATTACACAATTGGTGCGGCGTCTTCACCGCAGAACTATATGCACTGTGGCAAGCTTTGAGATACTCGGAGTACATAACCCAAAAGAATATAATAGTGTGCTCAGATTCCCAAATTGCCATTAGAAAAATTCAAAACAACTATTCATTAGAACCACTGGTGACACAAGTTTTAGCAGCGATCCACCACCTAAACACCCTTAAAAAATCTGTAATCTTTATTGGGGTTCCATCGCATGCAGGAATACAGGGTAACGAAATGGCGGATAAAAGCACCAGAGCAATAATATCCTCTAAAGGAATTAACATCATACCCATTCGCCACCAAGACGTGCAATCTATTACTACCGTAATAATAAATCAGCAATGGCAAAACGAATAGAGAGAATCAAACCACCAGTTAAACAGGTATAAACCAACATATTGCAAACAAGACTTCTAATCTAAGCCGCAAAGAGTCAGCAACAATGACACGCATTAGAATACCATACAATTCTCCTCTGAGCACCTACTTTGGGTCTAAAGGCCAATTTGTACAGATTGCCCAAAAAAAAAACAACGGAACAAGGCCAACACCAATATGAACTCGTGGCTTTAAACCGCCACTGTTAGCTATAGAGAATAAGGTGTTGCGTACCAGTCCACGTGGGACCTCGTATCTAACGAGGACAGGGCATAGCAACCCTTTGCGTTCCCCTAGCTGGAAGTACACTTTTCTTAACTAGTCTTGAGTGACTTCCCTTACTTTAACCCTTTTCTGTCGG
The DNA here is from genome assembly GCA_036346205.1 of Vesta saturnalis. Classification (NCBI taxonomy): domain Eukaryota; kingdom Metazoa; phylum Arthropoda; class Insecta; order Coleoptera; family Lampyridae; genus Vesta; species Vesta saturnalis. Next base: position 50,558 of record JARFJB010002372.1, on the reverse strand, counting down.
AGCATCCTTGGCTCCAACCCTTGTTCTCTTCAGGCTCCCAGTGAAAGCTGGGAGCCTTCCTTTTCTCTTCTCTTGGACATGCGCCGTCATAAGCGTGTGGCTAGGGATGTCCTAGCTGGGCGACTGAGCGCTGGCCGTCTGTTAATACCGCAACTGCGAACTGTACTTCAGGGATTAGCTGGGCGTGGCGAAAGAACGTTGTTTCGGTGGTGGTCAGGCCTTACCGCCCGGGCTACGATGAAGGTAACCTCTATAAAGAATTCCCCAATCCCAAAGTCGTTTGGCAGTTTTAGGTTCCGAAGGGATTGCGCGAGTGGAAGCCTGAGCGTGGACAGGGGGATACCTGGTCCCTAGCGTTGAAACGCCTGTGGAGAAACGGATTCCTCTCCATTGTATATTGTCACCTCGCCATAGTATGGGAGCACTGTTGTGGTCGACCTTAGTTCTGCTCGTTCTCATGGGAACGCTATGAATGTTTTATCTGCTAATCCTAGTGCCAACTCATTAAACATGCAAGTGGGAGAGGGCCCACTTGATCAACCCTCAAATTCTAGGGATTTGAACAAGGTAGAGCCCCGGTTCCATTCTTAATTCAAAAGGTGTTATATGGTCTATTTGGAAATTTGAAGTCTATTGGGAAGGTTAGGGATGGGTTTTGGTAGAACAGGGTCAAACGCTCAATGTAATAGAAGAAAGCAACAAAATTAACGTTTATGAAATTGATTGGTGCCACACCAGACCTTATATATTTCTAAAGGTGTAGTGTACTGTACTGACCTGTTAAATTGTAGTACGGAAGATATTTAAGTAATTACATAATCAGGGTGTTGTTGACGTACGCAGAATAAAAACGAAACGAGAAGGTGTAATTCAAGACACTCCTAATTATGTATTAACATTTAATACGCCATCTTTACCTAAAGCATTAAAATTGCTTTTATTCATTAAATGTTCGTTGTTATGTCCCTCACCGGTTAGGTTCAAATGTCAAAACTTGGTCAATACAATGTGTCAGTAACAGATCAACTATATGTATGTGGAAAACCACTACATTAAGGTAACTGTTGTGAGGAACCAATCACATGGGTCAACTGAAAGGTCCTCATTCTAGAGATACAAACTGTCTCGCTTTAAAGCAAGAGAAGACAGTGCAAAAGACCTTGAAAGAATAACATATAATGAAGCCAAAAGAAAGTATTATCTAACACTCCTACTGCAGGAGTAAGTTATGCTAAGGTAGCTGCTGCAACTGCAACAGTGACACAATCCAAGTTAGAGGTGAAATCACTAGCAAAAGAATTACTACCTCTTCTAGTTGAAGCAATTAAACCTCTGATTAATAAGTTAGATGAGCATGATACTTTTGTGACACCTCACCCAGTTCCTTGCCTCCGTCCTAATGACACTTCTGAATCTCTGGACGAAGATGATCTGGAGAAAAAAGGAAAAGAAGTGTCACTAGACAGGATTCATTAAAATCTATCAAATCGATAGAAGAAGAAGAACTTTTAGATGCTCGAAAAAAGAATAAAGTAGACCGCCCAAAAGGCAAAATCAAGAGATAATCTAGTCAGATGTAACGAGACGTAACGTAATATACTAATCATTTTACTTATTTACATAGTTTTATTTATTTATTTGCTCGTTCTTTTTGTATGTTTGTTACAATAGAAATAGTCCTTGTCATTTAAAATTTTATATTTATTATATAGTTATATTCTTGTGTATATATTTATAACAAAATGCAGACCATAATACAGTGGAACTGTAACGGAAGTATTCAAAGTAAGGACGAATTAAAGTTAATAATGGCAAAATATCAACCATTAGTAATTAACAAAAGAAACTCATCTCAAAGAAAGGATGAGTTATACCTAAATAACTATAAAACTATTAGGAGTGATGCTATACTCCGAAAGAGCAAAAGGAGGGTGGTTATTTTAGTAAACAACAGCTGTATATTCAGTGAAATGCAATTAAATACAGAGCTCCAATCGCAATTACCCTACGTCTTCCCAGCAAAGTAAATATTTGCAATATATATTTGCCAGATAACAAATGGAACATTAAAGACATAGAAAAGATGATAGATCAACCCCTAAACCATTTCTGATTGTGGGGGATTTCAATGCCCACAGTAAGATCTGGGGATCGATTAAACAAGATAGTAGAGGTACAGAAATAGTTAAGTTACTAAATCAGTCAGAACTGGTACTACTAAATAATGGAAGGCCAACCTTTTTCTCTAGGTCAAATAACTTTTCTGCTGTCGGTCTTAGCATATGTTCGGCATAAATTGCCCAAAATTTGCATGGGATCATATAGCAGATTCACATGGAAGTGACCACTACCCCATAATCATTTGTACAAACAATCGCATGAACAATTGTGAAGTGGCCTACAGGTGGCATACTAAACGAGCTAATTGGGACAAATTTCAGGACAACATCCCGCGGTGAATAAGCATCACGAAACTTAGTGTTATCCACAACTTTACCCAATAACAGATGCTGAAAAAGCTATTCCGAAATTCAATCAAAGAACGAACAGAATCCCAGCTCCATGGTGGGATACTGAAACCCAAAACAATTAAAAACCGAAGAAAACAGCTCAAACAATTCAGTAATAACCGAACAATGGAAAATATGATTGCATTTAAAAAATCAAGAGCTATAGTGCGTCGTTTAATTTCGGTTTCAAAACGAAAAACTCGGGAAGAGTATGTATCATCCATGACAACTAAGGTGCCCGATTCAGAAATATGGAAAAAGATAGAAACCTTATCTAGCAAGTTCACTGAAAGAGTAATGCCCAAATTGGAGGAAAACGGTCAACTGATCACAGAACCTACCCGTGTAGCAGAAAAAATAGCGGAGTACTTCGCACAAGTAAGCAGTACTGGAAACTACGCAAACGAGTTCAAGGAGACCAAGAATTCACGTGAAGCCGCACTAGAGCACACAGAAAATGTAGAAAGCTGGTATAATAAGCCACTTACAATAGAAGAAATAGACATGGCACTACAAGGTGTTAAAGAGACTTCACCGGGGTTGGATAACGTAACGTAATCCATGATAAAGAATTTACCCAAAACTGGTTTAGAAGACCTCTTATTTTTATATAATAAGGTGTGGACTGAAGGGGAGTATTACATTGGGTGGAAAACGGCTATAGTTGTACCCATACTAAAACAAGCAAAAGTGAATTAGAAGCGTCCAGTTACCGTCCTATCGCATTACCTAGTTGTATAGCAAAAATTTTAAGAGAATGGTTAATAAGCGCCTGACCAACTATCTAGATAGATACCAAATTAACAGATATCAGACAGGATTCAAGAAAAACCATTCAACAAAGGATAATATACTACCTAACTAATGCAATACAAGAAGCATCCTTAAAAAGGGAACACTGTACAGCAGGATTCTTTGATATCCAAGAAGCATACGACACGGTTTGGCGATATAGTCTTAGAAAAATTACATCGTTGGGGATTAAGGAAATCTGGATTTATACCTAAAATCGTTCCTAAAGGACAGATACTTTCCAAAAAATAGGAAACAACCTATCATCCAAGTATCTTTTGAAAAACGGTTAGCGTAACGTTATACCTAGTTGCCGTTAATGACTTAACAAGAACCTTAAACCCTTCTATAGGAAGATCCCTTTACGTAGACGATCTAGCAATATTTACTTCATCTAAGGGTAAAGTATCGCACAATGCTACGCTACAAACATCGATAAATGCCATAAATCGAGAAGCAGAAAATAAATGTAGGATTCTGTATCTCGGCTATTAAAATAGTATGCCTACACTTCTGTAGATTACGGCATCCTCATCACATGCCAAAATTGTATCTGAAAAAAGAAAAAATTAAATGTGTCCCAAATTACAAATTTTTTGGGATAACATTAGATGAAACGTTGACGTGGAAGTGGCACATAGAACAAATACAAATAAATAGACAAAGAGCACTTAATACCTTGAAATGCGTAGCTAACAGGAAATGGGGCGCAGATAGAGAAGTATTACTGAGAGCATATAAAGCATTAACTTTACCGCATCTAGACTACGGATGTACAGCTTACGGATCTGCATCAAAATATTTACTAAGACCCCTAGACGTGATTCAGAACACATGCATTCGTTACGCAATAGGTGAATTTCCTACCAGTCCCACATGCAGTGTCCATGTAGAATCCCAGATTCTTCCCCTTAAATATAGGAGAATGTGGCTGATGTTGAAATGTGCCGTAAAAATTAGAAACTGCAGCAAACACTTTATTAAGCAAATTATATTTCATCAATACTCAGAGCATATAGCAATACAACGAAGCTTATCTCTTCATGTCAAAGTAAAGGAAGCACTTCAACAACTAAATGTAGACTATCCTCCTACAATAGAGGAATCTGAAATAAAAATGTTAGTTTGGAGTAAATGGCAAGAAGAGTGAGATACAAAAAATACACAACTAAAATTACTTGAACCCAATGTCACTAAAAGAAAACAATACCCGCAAATGACGAGAAGGGGCACTATACTATGGGCAAGGTTAAGAATAGGCCATACCAGTATGACACATACCTATTTATTAAAAAATAGCGAACCACAAGGTGTAAGCATTGCAACGAGCTACTCACAGTAATACACGTATTTGAGACATGCAATGAAACAAAATTATTTCGAATACAACAAAAATAAACAACAGAATAAAAGAAAGTCTCAAACTGCCAAAATGTCAAAAATGTGATAAGCTTCTTGAAGCAAAGAGGTCCATATAACAAAATTTAGTATAAAGTATGAAGGCAAGCTAGAATAAGGCAAATGTAGTCGATGTGGCAAATAACGAAGGAGTTGACGCCACAAAAAGAATAATATACCTAAGGGTTGAACTACCCAAGGTCGTTTGGCAGTTTTAGGTGCTGAAGGGATTGCGCGAGGGGAAGTCTAAGCGTGACCAGGGGGAAGCCTGGTCTCTAACGTTGAAACGCCCAAACGGGTTCCTCTCGTATTTAACCAACAGTATAGAGCACTACCGTGGTTGACCTTGTTATTTCTTCCTGTTCTCGTGGGATCAATATGAATTTCATTTCAAATACCCAAGAGCTCCCTCTTTAAACGGAGACAGCTTTCCTGTTTTAAGAAGAAACCCAAAATTTGGCAGCGGACGAGTTACCCTCGGTTCCTGTCCATTTAATTATTGCCAAAAGGTAATTTTGAAGGAGTCAGCCTTTTTCTTATTAGTAAAAGAATATATAGTACAGCCGGCGAAACTAGAAATATTAGCAAGGTAAAGAAAGGATTGTTAGTGGAAACAGTATCGAAAAACAAACAGATACGTTATTAAAACTTAAAACGATTGGGAGTTGAATTGGAGGTTACGCCATAAAGTTCTTAAATTGTCCAAAGGTATAGTTTATTTAGGATTTTTAAACGCATCGCTTGATGAAATCCGAAGGTTTGAAATCAGAAGGTGTAGCAGTCAAACGTTTGCAGAGTAGAAAGACCGGAACTTCAGCCCAAATTCGGCCTCATCTGGAATATAATTCTCACCTTTGGGTTAGTTCCCAATACGCTCTCGATATCGTTGATCGTATTCAAAAGAGAGCGATTAGGCTTATAAATGACCCGTCGTTAACTTCTCACCAGTCCCTTGAGCATAGAAGGATGGTTTCAGTTCTTTCTTTGTATTATCGTTATTACAACGGCTATTGTGCTGGTGAATTACATTCTTTGATACCATCTCCGGCTATCTTTGCGAGAAACACTGGTTCGCTCATTCAAATCATCAGTATGCAGTACAAATTACTTGTCGTACCAAACGGGCGCAATCCACATTTTTCACCGCTTCTAAACTCTGGAATGATCTCCCTAGTTCCTGTTTTCCCTCACTTATGATATGAGAAAATTTAAGGTAGCTGTTCATAGGCATCTATTGGCAATTCATTATCGCTTATCCATCCTCCTAATTGTTCCTGGTTTAAACGATATTTAAATTAGCCTGTTCAGGTCCAAATCATAAAAAAGGAATATACAGCAATGTTACTGTTAACGTTTGAAAGGCATGAGCTGCCAAAAGTTATTAAAGCGGCAATGTATAGTTTAAAAGTTCGTCCCTTTATTCCGGAGCCAATGCGCTGTTTTAGATGCCAGCAGTTTGTCCATACCTCCTCAAATTGCAAAAACAGCCCTATGTACATGTGTGGTTATCCCACTCATGAAGGTACTGCCTGTAAGGAGGAACACATTTGTGTAAATTGCAACGGAAACATTCCTCTAGGTCAAATCTGAAAAAAAAATACAGGAAATTAGAATTATACAAAATGTAAGTTTTTTAAGCCAAAACTGTGGGCAAACATCCGTTGTTACTAGCACTTATGCTCAAATTTCGAACCTAAGGATAGCAATAATGAAGTAGTAAGTCAAGTATCAAAAGTTATTCACCAGTCTTACAAAATACTTAATCCCCAAAAATTTCCCAAAAAATAAAATATATATATATATATATATATATATATATATATATATATATATATATATTAAAATATTTGCACGACTACCGATATTGGGAGCGACATGGAAATGGAAAATTTTTCCGAGGGCAGAAACAGAGCCGCAGTTATATCCCCAACTTCAGTCGGGGAAATAGACGAAACTTTTGTTGACCCATCCCTTAGAAAACAAAGAAGAGAAAGGTGGGATGGCCAAAATGCGTTCCACGCAAGAAAAATGCTTGCGATACAAATAATATTGCGGAGTCTTCTACGTAGTCGATAGCACCTAAAAGGTGATATATTTGATCTGTGATATCTATCTTTTTACTGATTTTAATGTTATATTTTTGATCTGTAATATTTTATCTTTTATTTGATTCTTAATGTGATTTTTGATCTGTGATATTTTATTCTTTATTGATTTTATTATCTTGTGTAGTCAATTTATATGTTTTTTGTCTTTAACCTTTTATTTATTGGTTCTTGTGTATGTTATACATTTTATAACATATTAAAACGTGTTTGTCTTATAGATTATATCTATTTATTTATAATTTGTGTTTAAAAATCTTAAGGTAAACTAGTAGTATATCATAAATAAAACATTCAATAAACACGATAATATAATACAGTGGAACCGCAATGGTCTACGTATCCACTACCCGAACCTTAAGATGATTTTAGCTAAACCCTTCTATGTATGTCTCCAAGAGACTTATTTGAAGGGTATCAATAATTTCCATTTAAGAGGGTACAAACCGTTTAACAAAAATTTTAATTTAAATAATAGAGCAAGCGGAGGGGTCTCAATATACACCAAAAACAATATACCAGTTCAAGCAATTCCCATTAATACAGCACTTCAGGCAATTGCTGTAGAAATTGTTTCACCAATTAAAGCTACGATATGTAACCTGTATCTCCCAGACTTTAATTGGAGTTTAAATGATCTTGAAGATTTAATAAATCAACTGCCGTCTCCCTTTCTGTTAGTCGGTGATTTTAACGCACATTCGACATTATGGGGTTCTAATGCTACTGATCAACGCAGTCGCATAATTGAAGACTTCATATATAACAATCCAATTGTACTGCTCAACACAGGAGAACCTACACATTTTAACAGTTAATCAAATAACCTAACAGCGATTGATCTCGCTTCTCGTCACCTACATTAGCCCTAAACCTCAGTTGGACGACAGACGATGACTTCCAAAATAGCTATCACTGTCCCATTAGCATTAAACTACCGACTAGACCAATTATTACAAAATTAACAAAAAAATGGAAAATTAAAGACGCTAACTGGAAGCTATTCTCTGACACGTTAACTAACTATACGAACTTACCTACAGACGGAATAGATGAAAACATCGAGCAGTTTACTAAAAATGTTATAAAAGCTGCGGAAAAAAGTATTCCTCAAACAAAAGAAAAAATAAACTCCACAAATATTCCTTGGTGGAATGAAGAAGTAAAGAATGCTATCATGGTAAAGAAAAAGTTGTTAAACGTATTTAAAAGAAACCCCACATTAGAAAACCTTATAGCTTTTAAAAAATCCCGTGATTATTCACGGATAATTATACTCACTAATAAAAGAACATCGCGGCAAAAGTATATAACGTCAATTAATTCTAACGCCCCAATATGTGAAATCTGGAAGAAAGTTAAAAAAATAGCTGGAAAGCCCGTTGACGATCCATCCAGTATATTAACTATTCATAACAGAACAATTGAAAAACAAGAAGAAATTGTAGAAGCCCTAGCAAAACACTTCGAAGCGGTGAGTAGCTCAAATAGTTATAGTGAACACTTTTCCACTATAAAGGATACCACTCAGCGAGATATAAACTTTTATTGCGATGAACATTTTGGTTACAATAGTCCCTTCTCCTTTGAAGAGTTGGAAAAAGCTCTTAATAAATCCAAAAATTCCACGCCGGGTAGTGACCATATTCACTATGCGATGCTGAGAAATCTCCCGATACCTGAGAAACAAAGATTATTGTGTATATATAACAATATATACTCACTTGGTACTTACCCTCTAAGTTGGAAGGAAGCAACTATAATACCTATTCCTAAAGCAGATAAAGATCATACTAAACCTGAAAACTACAGGCCCATATCACTTACCTCCTGCATTAGCAAAGTTTTGGAAAGAATGGTCAATGACAGGTTAATGTGGTTTCTGGAGTCTGAGTTATTGTTATCAAGCGACAAACTGGATTTCGGCGCTTTCACTATGGAATTGACCAACTGGTGTATTTGGAGAATAGTATCCAAAAATCGTTCCTCCAAAGGCAACATATGGTAACCTTAAGTAAACTTGAGAAGGCATATGACCTGACTTACGGGTAATTTGCCACCATTTATTAAAAGCTTTCTATGTGATGGAACTTTAAAAATCAGAATTGGAACAATAGAATCTCCACCACATAGAATGGAAAATGGTATCCCACAGGGGCCTGTTTTAAGTGGCACTCTATTTTTAATTGCAATCAATGATTTGACTGAAAGTGCACAATCCCCAATGCACGGCTGATTATACGTAGACGATCTAACTATGTTCTACATGTCTAATAGCATAGAAGATCTCCAAACAACAATGCAAAACGGAATTAACCATTTAGTGCAAGTAGCATAGAGAATAGGTCTCCGATTCTCAGTGTCTAAAACAATTGCAATACACTTCTGTAGACTCCGACATGAACACGACGACCCTATCGTCTTCATTAAGGATTTTAAAATTAATTTTCAAAATAGCATCAAAATCCTTGGAGTAACTTTTTATAAAAAAATATATTTTGGTGACCATATCCAAATGCTAAAAACAAAATGTAAAAGAAAATTAAACATTATCAAATGCACGTCGGGTATTACTTGGGGTGGAGATAGACATACACTACTACAGTTATACAAAGCCTTGTTAATGTCAACTATGGATTATGCATGTATATTATACTCACCTGCACGACAGTCTCACCTAAAGCGGCTAGACAGAATTCAAGCAAGTGGACTAAAAATGGTAACTGGCGCATTCCGTCCCAGCCTTGTCCAATCTGTGTAGTCTCCCACCATTAAGTCTACGAAGACTTAGATTGCAGTTCAATTACGCACTAAAAATATTAACTGTACCTAACCACGTAAACTATTCAATTTTACATGATAAGGAAATATTAGAACAATATCAATCGAATCCAACAGCAACAAAGCCAACCATCATACGCACATTTCTAAAAGGCCAAGAACTGAATATTACCATACTGCCACTGGTTATGCATTCCATAATTGAGTACCCACCGTGGGATATATCCAACGTTACCGACCGCCTAGATCTGGCAAGCTACTCAAAAGAAAATACGTCCAATGAAATTTATAAAGGCATATTTAACATCACGCATGAATTGAAACATAACAAAATAGTACAGACCGATGGATCTAAAACATCTAAGGGGGTTGGTAGTGCCATTTACATGGAAAACCAAGGTCACCACTGGTCACTTAACCCATTGTCAAGTGTGTTCTCAGCTGAACTGTATGCCGTCTTTCAAGCTGTCTTATACCTAAACCATGTAAACGTCCGTTCAAGCATGATATGTACAGACTCAATAAGTGTAATTAAGGCTCTCATTAACAACGAACAATCTAGAGATCCTTTAGAAAACACAATCAAACCGATGTTGCACAGCATGGGGAAAGATGGCAAGTCTGTAATATTCAAGTGGGTACCTAGCCATACCGGGATAGCGGGGAATGAATATTCGGATAAAGCAGCACGTAAAAGCAGCAACGCAATAGATCCCAGTTCAACCAAATTATATTAAACGGCACATAAATTTGAATGAATTCTGGCATATAGAATGGGATAAGACCACAACACAATTAAAATAAATAAAAAAATCAGTTCTACCTTGGGAAAACAGGCATACTTTAAAAAGAAGGGAGGAAGTGGTACTCACTAGGATGAGAATTGGTCACACAAACCTCACGCATTTACATTTTCTAGGGAAAAATACACCACAATAATGTAGTTTATGTAATCTACAAATTACAATCCACCATATATTGCTAGATTGCCCTTTATATGAGGACCTAAGGACAGAACTGAGTATACCAGATTCATTTGTTTTAATCTTTGATGATAGCGCAACTGGAATAAATCGTCTGTTAACGTACCTAAAAAGGTGTGGCCTTTTCATGAAGATGTAAGGAAAAAAAATTGTTAATAGCTAATTGCCCTAGTAGTAAAAATAATAATAATAATAGTAATAATAATAATAATAATAATTTTTATGACATAAAGCATGTGTCATTTTTATATTATAAAAAATTAGTTATTTTTGGTGTTATAATTAAATTTAAATCAAAAAACGTGGTTTATTTGTGAAATAGCGACCTAAAATTTATAAATATAATATAAAATTGGAAATTTTGCATTTTACGCTGTGAAGTATTATCATATTCATCTAAGTTGGAACTTTTATTAATTCTTTAAAATAGAAAATTGATCAACAAATGGCTTTGTGTTGATATTTTAATAAATAGTGGATTTTATTATGATGGATGTGATGTACTATTATACGAATAGATATTAATTAGAATATGGAAATTGACCCCTGCGGATGTTTTGCCGACGGATCAGCCGACAACCACCAAAGGGGTAAAGTAAGACAACGCTTAAAATGGTCATATGAAATGAATCTACATGTCATGCGTTGCTACTACACTGTTACTAAATTAGAAACTGTACCATTAATTAGACATAATTTTGAAATGTTTTTAAATAGATTTAATGATTATACCATTGTAACGGAACAAAGACTAGTAGACCAAAAAAGTAATCATAATCCGAAAGTTTATACCTCAACTGCAATTGGATTTACTAAAAGAAGAAGTAAAAAGTTGTAAATATAAGAATATCTGAAGTTAATTCAAATGTGCAACTTCCAGAATCACACGCACAACAATTTCAAATAATTGATGATATTAATTCTGAAACTAGCATTAATAACCAAGTTATATACTTACAAAACAATAATAATATGAATTCTACATTAACTGATATAAAATTATTATTTGAACAGACGCTAATTGAGTTTAAAGATACAGATCCTTTGAAACGACCACCACTTGCAACAACCAATAACTTTAGAAAACTCATTACCGTAATAAATACACTAGATACTGAAATTATCCCAAAATAATTAACATCAAATAAGTCTTTTGAATACTTACATGGTGTGATTTATTCTGCAGCAGTAACTTCTATTAAATATTGTAGTAATCCTATTAGTAACGAAATTGATAGTAGAAGTAATAAACTAAATATAAATCCTGGGAGAAAAGGCTTAGTAAAAAAGTAGATGAGTTGAAAACAAATAGGTCAATTAACTGCCTTTATTCATGGTCATAGAGGAAATAAATTAAACAAAAAAATTAACATAATTATGAATCGTAATTTAATTCATGCTTTTCGTGATCCACATAATGAAAATGTGGTTCAAGTTCTTGACACATTGAAACAGAAACTTACAGTTACGTCAAAAAAACTCCGAAGATATCGAATGTCAATTAAAAGGAGAAAAAACAACCTATTTAAAAAAAATGAGAAACTATTTTATCGTCATCTCCAAAAATCACCGAATGTATCAAATAATGGTATTCTTGACAAAGAAGAAGCATTCAATTTCTGGTCTGAATTATGGTCTGTACCAATCAAACATAATAAAATGGCAAACTGGATTAAACAAGAAAATGATAGAATGATTCATATACCAAATATGAGTGAAAGTGAAATTTTTGGGAATTAAAATGGTCATTAAAAGATCTCATAATTGGAAAGCAGCTGGTATTGATCGAATTCAAAATTTTTGGTACAAACGCTTTCAAAGTACACATCAATTTATTTTAGATCATTTTAACAATTTTCTTAAGGACTTATTCCCAAATTTTTCATGGGAATTACATATTTACTTCCAAAAGATAATGATACTAAAAATCCTACAAAATATCGACCAATTACATGTCTTCCTACTATATATAAGTTCCTAACTTCATGTTTAACTGAAAAAATCTCCAAACATTGTGAAGAAAATTCAATTATTGCTATTGAACAGAAAGGTTGTACCAGAAACTCTCAGGGTTGTAAAGAACAATTATTAATTGATTCTGTAATATTAGAGCAAGCTATACATAAGCAAAGAAACTTATATACAGCCTTTATAGACTACAAGAAAGCGTACGATTCCGTTCCTCATACATGGCTTATTGAGATTCTTTCCATATATAAAATTAATCCATCTATTATAACTTTGCTCAAACATATAATGTCGCATTGGATAACTCAACTTAACTTTGCAGGACAAAATAAAATAATTACTTCTTCATGTATAAAAATTTTGAAAGGCATTTATCAAGGAGATACTTTAAGCCCTTTATGGTTTTGCTTAGCATTAAACCCTCTATCTTATTTGCTAAATTCAACAGAATGTGGATTTAAGTTAAAAGCATAGAGATTTACAACATTCCATATCACACTTACTATATATGGATGACATTAAATTGTATGCTGGCAAATCACAACATATACATAATTTACTAAAGACAGTTGAATTATTTTCAAATGATATTAAAATGGATTTCATTAGATAAATGTAAAACGCAGACTTTGATTAGAGGTACCATAATACACAAGGTTTTAAAACTCAGACTGGGGAAATCATTGAATCAATGAAAGAAGGGGAAATATATAATATCTTGGTGTTCAACAATCCATTCGAACACAACATACTGAAATTAAATCCCAAACTCTTAATAAATTTAAGTCTAGATTAGAAAATATTATGAAGACACAATTAAATGGTAAAAACATTGCAAAAGCTTTTAATACATATGCAATACCAATTATTACTTACACGTTTGGGGTGATTATGGACTATCACAGATCTTGATTCAATTGAAAGATCTATTAGGACAACTTTAACAAAGTTTCGTGCACATCATCCAAAATCGGCAATTGAGAGGATAACTATACCAAGAGTTCAAGGAGGTAGAGGTATTATAAACTTAAAATATTTACATAATAATATTATTAAAATTTAAAACAATACTTTAATCAAAAAGCTCAAGAATCTCTACTATTTAAAACTGTAACAAAGGCAGACTACAATTATACCCCACTTAACATGTCGACACCTGAAATAGATCCAATCTTGAATAAACAAGAAGCAGTTAACCTTTTAATTGATATTTGGAAAGAAAATCGTTACATGGAAAACATGTTTACGATTTATGTAGTGATAATGTTGACAAAGTTGCATCAAATTATTGGCCTCATGGTAATTTATATCCAGAGACTGAAGGGTTTATGTGCTCGATTCAAGACCAGGTAATTGCAACAAAAATTACTTGAAACATGTAATCAAAGATTTAACCATATTAGACGACAGATGTCGTAGATGCTTAAATGTTCCAGAAACAATACAACACATTACAGCTGGTTGTACTATGTTAGCTCATAATGAATATTTACATCGTCACAACTGTGTGGGTAAAATTATAACCAATGTATTGCTCAGAATCTTCATTTTACAGATAATTTCAAAATACCCTATTATAATTATAATCCTGAACGAGTTTTAGAAAATGAACACATAGATTATATTGGGATAGAACCATATTAACTGAAAAAATATACCATCTAACAGACCAGATATAGTTCTTGTAGAAAAACAAAGAAGAAAACCTACTTTATTGAAATAGCGATACCGAATTCAAATAATTTACAAACTACATTTACAACAAAGATAAATAAGTATGTGGATCTTGCACATGAGGTCAAACAACAATGGAACCAAGAAAACGTTAAAATTATTCCGATAGTAATTTCTACAACAGGAATTATTCATAAATCTTTAAGGGCAATTTAAAACACTTGATTTACCTAGCTCTTTGATAACCAAGTTACAAAATCGGTTTACTCAACACATGCAACATTGTAAGGCGATTTTTAAATCAATACTTACATTATCACAAACTATAACTTAATTAAAATTAATTAAATTTAGTTGAAATTTTGTAAAATTAAATATAAAATAAAATAAAAAAAAAAAAAACCCAACTTCCTTGGTTCACCCGGAAGTGGGTGAATTAAAACTCTGCTGAGAATGTCAAATTCTGAATAATAATAATAATGAAATAATAATAATAATAATAAAAAATAAGTGCATTAAAGCTAGGCAAATGGGAAAAAATCGAACCATATGAAATGTGCACACAACCAGAAACCCAAATAGAAAACATGACGAAAGATGAGACCTAAAAATACCTTGGTCTCCTACAGAAAACAACTACGGCACACAAAGAAATGAAAACAGAAGTCGACAAGTTGATGAAGAGAGTAAACACTATCCTAAAGACAAAGCTAACGGGAAAAAATAAGATCCATGCTATAAACACATATGCTGCTCCCATAATCACCTACGGGTTTGGAGTTCTAAAATGGACAAACACAGAGCTAGAAGAACTAAACAGGAAATTACGAGTAGCATTCACAAAAATCGTGACTACCATTCACGAAGCTCAATACAACGGTTCCACCTACCTAGACAATTAGAGAGAGGGTGTTATTGATTTTATCAAACACATCACACATAAATCCATAAGTTACGTACCTACTTTGTAACGAGATCTGAAACATCCACGATATATAAAGAACTAAATCAAATAGATCATAAATACACTCCGCTGCACTTAAGAAACAATGATCTTAATCCATTACAACAACTTGTTACAAACGAACAAAAAATTAATGAATGGAAAGGAAAACCAAGACATGGAGTACACGTAGCAAACGTGTAAAAGGATGAAGTGGATTATACGGCGAGTCAGGCATGGTTGACTAGTGGTGGCGCATTTTCTGAGACTGAAGGATTTGTATTGGCAATCCAAGACAGAATAATTGTTACTCGAAATTACCAAAAACACGTTATCATGGACCAGAACGTTGTTGATAAATGCAGGATATATGGTAAACCAGGTGAGACAATAGAACACATAACAAGCAGCTGCGAACCACTTGCAGCAACGTCATATACAGCGAGACATGACAATGTCGGAAAAATAATACACGTACAACACCTACAAAGAGCCATAGACAACACGAAAACATACGCACCATACTAAAGTACATTCCAGCTAACGTCATCGAAACCGACAAGTATAAGCTGTACTGGAATAGACTAATCCTAACTGACCACTACGTTCGCCAACAAGCCAGACATTTTATATTTTGACAAAAAAGAAAAGTTAAGATCATAGATGTAGCAATACCACACGTTTCAAATGTTACCAATACCCGAAAACAAAATCACAAAATATATGGAACTGGGACAGGAATTAAAACAGCTATGGGACATATAACAAGTAGAAATAGTACCAATAATTATAGGAACTTTAGGTGAAATACCAAAACTACTCCGGAAAGATCTAGACGGTCTACAAATGCCTAAAATACCTATTTAATGCAAAAATGTGTGTTATTGGACACATGTAGAATTGTAAGAAGCGTTTTGAATATTTGACCAAAGAAGCCTACTGAACACACAAAGCTTAATAGAGGCATTCAAGGAAACTAAAAATTTCAGTATTTAACCAAAATTATCAGCCAACAAAGACACAGTCATACACTCATCTCATATTTTAACTAGTTTATTTACTGTTGATTTACAGTAACCTGCCTTCCCAAGAGGTCGTTCTACAGATTATGTACTACCATTAAATGTGAAACTAAAATAATAATAATAATAATAATAAGCCTGAGCGTGGCCAGGGGGAAGCCTGGTCGCTAGCATTGAAATGCTTGTTCGAAAACGGGCTCCGCTCCACAGTATCAAGCCTTGTTATGGTATGGGTGCACTGATATAGTCGACGTTTTTTACATCCCAACTCGTGGGACTTGTATGAGTTACATAAATTTAAATGAGGACTTATTCTCCGAAATAAGCGCAGAAGGTAGACAGCGTACCCAATCCGCCCCAAAGGGAAAACACGAAAAGGAGGTCTCTTTACCCCGGTTTCTGCTCCTTAAAAGAAAGGAGGAGGACTTTGAAAAGGTCAGTCCCATGCTAATTTCTAAAGCATTATTTGGATTGGTTGGAGAAGTTAACAATATTGAGAAAATGAAAGGACTCTTGTTGGTAGAGAGAAAGTCAAAGGCTCAGTCGCGAAAATTATTAAGCGTCAAAAGAATTGCAGAAATGGAAGTTGAAGCAACCCCTCATCCTACATTCAACAAATGCAAAGGGGTAGTGTACTGCCCAGATTTATTGAACTGTACGATAGAAGAAATATTACACGGCCTGGAACACTAAATGGTAATTGACGTGAAACGAATCAATGTTAGAAAGGAGATAAATGGGTAGATTCGCCTAACCATGTTCTTACTTTCAATAAAACAACTTTACCAAAAAATATAAAGGCCGCCATGTACCCGTTAGCAGTTAGGCCATATATCCCTAATCCGTTGAGGTGTTTCAACTGCCAAAGGTTTGAACATTCTTCAATAAATTGTAAAAATCCATGAATTTGTGTGTGTGGAAAGGAGTTTCACGAGGGAATCTCCTGTGAATCTCCAAAATAATGCCCAAACTGTGAAGGTGATCACTCTGCTGGTTGGAAAGGATGCCCTACATACAAAAGGAAAGCAAAGATAAAAGAAATTATGGTTTTAAATAAGGTGTCTTACCTACAGGCAAAACAGATGGAGGGCTCTGCAGTCACAAGCAGATCTACATTTGCGAAGATTGCCTCGTCAACCACCAGCACGTTATCTGTGAAGGAAATCATGTCCGAAATAAGAAAAATAATTAGAAAAGAAATGGTTCTTCTGGCACCTGTAGTTGCTACTTCCACTGAAGTGTCAAAAGTAGAATTGATTTCGGAAATTAGGAATATAATTAGAGACGAATTTAAAACGGGAAATAAAGTTGCAGCATCAGCTTCCACTCCTGTTGAACCCTTAGCCGCACCCTTTGCTATAACTAAACCCAGATTTCCATCCATATCCCTATCAGACGCTGAAACAGTGGAGGATGAATCTCGGGGTGCAAAACGAAAAACCGAAAATAATGATTCTAGTATTGAATCTATTGACAAGTTCATCCTCGCGAAAGCTAAAGAAGGTGGGAAAAAGAAAAAGAGATGGCCGAAATGTGTACCTAGAGGTCCCTCAAAAAAGTAATTCGTCGTTAGACGATACCTAGTCAATACTCTAGTTTACCATCTGTGATATTTTGTTAATTCTCTGTGATGTTCTAACTGTAACTGTGATATTAGTATTAGACATGTTATTATATTTTATTCTGTGATATTTACCTTTTTATATTTTTTTTACTAAATGTTAATGTGATTGTCCTAAACAAAAAATCTAGTCCACAATGGCGGTGGAAAGTATAATCCAGTGGAATTGTAATGGCTGTAAGAAAAGCACTGAAGAATTCAAGCTCATAATAAAAAGGTACTTACCATTAGCTATCTGTATCCAAGAAACGCATTTTAATAAAGAAGAAAAATATTTCTTAAACAATATACCATTTGTCGGCGTGATATGTCTCCTCTTTAAGAGCACGAGGTGGTGTAGCCACCTTTTTACATCAAAACTGTGTATACAAAGGAATAAATCTTCTACAAGTTATAGTTATGAACGTAACGCACCCTATTAACCTGTTGTTATGTAACATATACCTACCGGATGGTAATTGGAAGATACAATATTTAGAAAACATAACGTCTCAACTACAAAAGCCTTATTGGCTTTTACGAGACTTTAACTCCCACAGCCCTTTATGGGGTTCCGAAAGATATGACATCAGCGGTAAGAATGTGGAAAATTTCTTGGATCGAAGCAATCTGATACTTCTCAATGATGGCACCCCAACATTCTTTAGTGCAAAATCATACTCTTTCTCGCCATCGATCTTGCTATGGACACTCCCCAAAGTGCACATAATCTAAATTGGAATCCCGTGGGAGATATGAATGGAAGCGATCATTTTCCAATTTTAATCGAATCGTCAGTCGCAAAATCACTGGAGACAAGTAGCAGATGGTGATTGAACCGAGTGAAGTGGGAAGAGTTTAAACAAAAAATAGTACCGATAAAACATATCCCAGATATAAATGAAACGATAGATAGTTAAATGAATCCATCATCAATGCTGCTCAAAAGAGGATCCCAATAACAAAAAGTATCGCAAACAGGGTAAGGGTTCCCTGGTGGATGATGAGCGAATGAAAGTTCTTAAGAGATTTTTGGTAACTCCCACACCGAAAATTTAATACAATATAAAAGGTGTAGAGCTATAGCCCGATTAGAAATAATAAATGCAAAGAAACGGTCATGGGAAGAATACATAAGCAGTATAAACCATACAACTCCGGCTACAGAGCTATGGAGAAGAATTCGCGCTATATCGGGGAAAAATAATAAAGTTACGCTTCCAAAGTTATTGTCAAATGGAAGGATATAAGTCATCCCTACGAAGTTGCCGAAGAGTTTGCACGCCACTATCAACATATCTGCAGCCATCAAAATTACACTCAAGACTTTTAACCACTAAGAACGCGTGAAGTACCACTAAATTTTGACGAGGAGCAGCCAAAAACATATAACACTCCTATAACCATGGCAGAACTTAAGAATTAAGATACATGAAAGACTCAGCTATGGGGGTTGACATTCCAGATAGAGTAATTAAAAACTTACCTGACTCAAGCCTCTGATAGTTTTGCACATATTTAACATGATTTGGAATGAGGAGATTACCCATCACTGTGGAAAATGACAGTAGTTGTCCCAATCCTTAAACCAGGACAAGATCCGTGCAATATCGAAAGCTACAGACCAATTAATTGCCTTATCATGCTGTTTAGGAAAATATCCTAGAAAAAGTACTAAACAAAAGAATTACCACACTCATAGAAGAAAAAGGCTAGATTAACAAATACCAAGCGGGTTTTCGCAAAATTATTCGGCCACCGATAATTTAGTTCAACTGTGCCAAAGGTGCAAGAAGCCTTCCCAAAGAGACCACAGTGTAGCCCATTGTTCGATCTTAAAAGGCGTACGATACGGTTTGGAGGTATATAGTCATCTTCAAAATACACAGGTGGGGGATAAGAGTCTACATGGGACACTTTATAAATTCATTTCTAACAAAGAGGTATTTTAAATTTCGTTAGGAAATACTTTGTTAGCAGCATACACCATGCAAAATGGAATTCCACAAGGATCACCAATGAGTGTTACATTGTTTAGCATAGCTGTCAATAACATAACACGTACGCTAGATAGGTCAATTAGCAGTAGCATATACGTTGACGATACAGCCATATATCTCTCTTATAAACTAGGCACAGCTGAAAATCCTAGACTACAAACGGCTATAAAGTCAATATTAAGTCAAGCCGATAGTGTTGGTTTTCGTCTCCCCGAAAACCGTCTGCGTGCATTTCTGCAGGCTGCGAACCCACATTACCAGCCCAATTTGTACATAAAAGACCTTCAAATAAAGTGTGTACAACAACATAAATTTCTAGGTTAACACTGGACTCAAAGTTACTTTGAAAATAGTAAAACAAAAACAAAAGGGTTATTAATGTAATGAGATGTTTAGCGAGCTCAAAGTGGGGAGCAGACAGAGAAGTGATATTACGTTTATACAAAGCACTAGTGCTAACATGAATGGATTATGGTAGCGTTATATATATATATATATATATATATATATATATATATATATATATATATATATATATATATATATATATATATATATATATATATATGTCAGCATGTCAAACTACGCTTAATACCTAAACACCATTCAAAAATACCCCTAAGATACGCAATGGGGACTTTCCCATCAAGCCCGACAAACAGCTTATGTGCAGGGTCAGGATGCAGAAGAGCGTGGATTTTACTAAAATATATCTCAAAAATCCTCAAAATTAAGTCACACATCAACCACTTCCTTACCAACGCCGGTGTAAACGACACGGTCTCGTATATTCCACTATACGGTAACATATAAGCAGCTTGCAGACTATCAAACCTAGAGGACCGGGACCGCAAACAGGAGAACACCGAAGGTACCCGTCAATGTCAAGAAAATAAAGTGTATTATTAACTAGACTCCGTATAGGTCACACGAAACTCACACACAAATATCTCTTACCAAATAAACCAAGAAGCACATGCGACCTATGCAGGGCGCCAGTTACGCTGGAACATATTTTCGATCAATGCAATCGATATCAGCACCACAAACAATTATGCAACATAAACTTTAACTAGACGACACCAAGCTGAAGAAGATTATGCAATTTTTACGCTTAATACGTCATTTTGAAAACATATAATATATAACAGTATAGGTATGACAAGATGCAGATGAGTGGCTAATAACCCTAGTGGTTGACGCCAAAAATAATACTAATAGTAATAATAATAATAATAATTGTTTTTGTTTATTGTTTTGTTGTTTATTTTTAATACATACAGTAATCGGTCCTACTAAGTCGAAAGACTTGTCAGTAGGTTCCGGTTATAGAATATACACGAACTTTGCTTTTTACATAATAATACTGTAGGACTCAAAACTGCAAGCACGTCGCATTCTTACTTAATCTGGAGCGACGCAATTCCAAGATAACCGCGCTACATCAGCATTAAGTGTGTAACACCAACCGTTTTTAGACAGTTAATAGCGAGACGACGAGTGATGTAGATCATGGGGTAAGTTGCCGATTCCCTGCGCAAATGACGAATACTACAAGTGTAATTTGCTATCAATCTCAACATAAACAGTTGTAATCTTAAAATAAGTAATCTTAACCAGTATTGGAAGAATTGTGTAATAGTGCAACCTTTTAATATACTTACTGCAATTAAATTAGTTATAGAACCCAGTGTAATTGATTTATTTAAAAAACCCTAGACAACACTAAAACCCCTACATTTTGGGGACTCGTCCGGGATGGAACATAAACTGATAGTGAAAACGACGGTGTAAAATAGTGACATTTTTCTTTGATGTAAAATAAAGCCGACTTGAAAGTTGAAACGAGTTTGGCGTATAGTTCGTTCCGATTGATATGTACCTAGAATTAAAAGTTGAATCTAAATTAAGTGAGATAAACTGTGATTTGTGTTTTCGAATAAATGAAGTTTTAAGTTGCCCGGAAATTCGGATGTAATTGAGTCAGCATACCTGATTAAGACGATTAAGTGACATCGAAAAAGAAAAAAGGTGAAACTTGAATGCAGTTTTGATAGTGTTACATTTATGCTTAATGGTAAACGAGTGCAATCTTATCATACTTTCCGATAATTACAAGACGTTAGAGGATACTAAGGTAGGAAATATTTTTCCGTTTTATTGTCAGTAACTGGAAACTTTGCAACCTGATTAGTCGGTGAAGTGGACTAAAGTATTGAAAAAACAGAAGTGAAATCTTGCACATAGTAGTTTTAATTATACTGCTATTGGTATTTTGTATATAAATTAGTGTTTACGTCAATATTTAAGTTAAATATTTGTGGATTATGTTGTAAGACATAGGCAATCATTTAAAATTTGGGGTTGATAGCACAAATACCGATTTTTGTGTTTTAATATCTTTTGAATAGTATTTCGACGGCTTAACCGCACTGCTGACGGAACCACAAAGGTCGATATTTATTTTATTATTTATGTTTATAACGCATTTGTTAGTATTTGTTGAATTTAAATATTGAAAATGGCAACGTTAGGTTCCGTAGACAAAATTGGTTATCTTATTACACACGCTAAACTTAATGTTGTGAAAATTTTACATTATATTTGTTTCGCTAACGAGGTGAACCGAGAAAAATTAGGAAGGCATTGCGTTTTTCCTGGGTTTGATTTTGTTGAACAGTCCGAAGAATATTTGGCTAAAATGGAAGACGTAACAAGTAAATTTGAACTAAATGATTTAATCGCCGTTTGCCAGATACTTTGCTTAAAATATTCAAATGACAAAAATCACGTTGTCAGTTCGATTTGTTCCTTTTAATAAATTTTGCCATCCCATTGATGAAGGTAACCACCTCGATGACGAGGATGATGATCTAGATAGTGAAGACGAAGAAATACAAATAAACAATGAAAGACGATACGACGAAGAAGACGTAAATTTGACGAAATCTACATAGATGACGAAAGACGTGAAGACGAAGAACGACGAAAAATAAAGAATGGCGGAAAAACGAAGAAAGGCTAAGGCGGACGGACGTGAAGACGAAGAACGACGAAAATATGAGAATGGCGAAGAAAAGAAGGAAGACGACAAACAAAGGAAAGACAGGAAAAAGATGAACGACGAAAATTTGAGGATTGGCGAAAAGTGAAGAACGCCGAGACAGGAATGCAGGAAGACGTGAAACGAAAGTTTAGGACGACAACACGACGAAATATCACATCGAGTAGGTGGTAGCGCCGAATCTAGACCATACAGATATTACGGGCAGACAGCAGGATTCGTTTGCACTGAGCTTTAGGGACGTCGAGGACAGTATTCGATCTTTTGATGAAAAGATGAGTATCCAATTCAGACGTGGATCTTTGAATTTGAAGAAGTTGCAGGGATCACGGGATGGAATGATCTCCAAAAACTTATTTATGCCAAGAAATGCCTGAAAGGCTTGGCCAAATTATTTGTACAATCTGAAAAAGGTTTAAGATTGGTCTGAGTTAAAAATCGACTTATCGAAGAATTTGGGGTACAAGTAAATAATGCACAGATACACAGGATGTTATCAAATCGACGCAAGAGATACGACGAGTCTGTGCAAGAATACATGATTAAAATGAAGGAAATTGCTAATCGTGGTTATATAGAACCGGAAGTAGTCATCCAGTACATAATTGACGGAATCCAAGACGAAGCTTCCAATAAAGTAGTGCTTTATGGAGCCAGAAACTTGATTTTAAAGAAAAATCAAACTGTACGAACGTATTTACAAAAATAATGGGTATGGACAAAATTTTCGGAAAAAGAAAAAAGAAAAATGAAAAAAGTGCTCAAACCCAAGAGCGTAGTCACGACGCGAAAAGCGAAAATCAGTTAACATGTTTTAACTGCGGGGTCGAGGACATAAATCTAAAAGTTGTCCTGATCAGTCAAAAGGTACAAAGTGTTTTGGTTGCAACAAATATGGCCATATAGCGAGTAAATGTCCTAATAAAAATACTACGAAGCCGAATTCAGAAAATACTGTGTTAACGTAATTGACGCTCAACCCAAAACACGGTAAAGCTTACAATTGCAGGGTGGATTACTTGCATTATTCGACACTGGGAGTGACGTTTGCACAATTCGAGAAGATATTTACAATAGGTATTTTCGGAATATAGACTTGACCTCAGATTGTTTAGTTTTAAAAGGCTTGGGAGAAAATACCAAAGTGGAAACCCTAGGTTCATTTGATATGAATGTCGAGGTGAATGACGAAGATTTTCAACTTAAATTTCACGTTATTCCAGAAGTCGCGACGTCTCACAATCAATAATTGGAAATAATATATTAAAGCAAGCAAGCGTAAGTATTAGAGATGACGGAATACTAATATACAAGAGGGCCAAAGAAAATTTATAATGCACATAATGATACAAGACGAAAACAAAGATGATGAATTAGAAGTCCCATATAGAAAAAAGCAGCACAGAGACGAAGTAAAAATACTCATTGAAACTTATAAGCCGCAGAAAATTAAGACGACGGATATTGAAATGAAAATCATACTAAAAATGAGGAACCAATATATCATAGACCTAGACGATTATCTATACCAGAGAAGGAAGAAGTGGATCAGCAATTACAGGAATGGTTAAGAGACGGATAGTCAAACCAAGTAGTTCGGACTTTGCCAGCCCCATTGTACTGACAAAAAAAAGGATGGCCGAACTAGAATTTGTTGCGATTACCGGAAGTTGAACAAAATATAGTAAGAGATAGGTTTCCACTTCCTCTTGTTGAAGACGTATTAGACAGCCTAAGGGTTTAAAAATTTTTAGTACCATTGATCTAAAGAATGGATTCTTCCATGTGCCCGTTGAAACAAACAGTACCAAATATACCTCATTTGTAACGCCAAGTGGCCAATACGAATTTTGAAATGTCCATTTGGGTTTGCAACAGCCCAGTATTTCAACGATTTATTGCTCACATTTTAGAGAATTGAGTTTGAAGAAATACGTAATATATTATATGGACGACATCATTATTCTAAGTAAGAATGAGGAAGAAGGAATTCAAAGATTAAAATTAGTGTTGAAGGTAGCCGAAGAGTATGGATTAGAAATAAAAAAAGAAAATGCCAGTTTCTGAAAAGACGAGTGGAATTTCTAGGATTTATCGTAGAAGATGGAAAATCCATCCAGGTGAAGCGAAAATTTCAGCCATTAAGAAATATCCAGAGCCGACGAATCACAAACAGGTACAGTCTTACCTGGGTCTCACTGAATATTTTCTCAAATTTATCGCCGGATATGCCAACATAGCAAAGCCGTTAACTGAATTACTCCGAACAGGCGAAGAATTTAAATTCGGATGGTCACAGAAAAATGCTTTCGAGACATTAAAATGAAGTTGATGAGTGAACCGGTGTTACGCATTTACCAACAAGGCGCGTACACAGAATTGCACACCGATGCAAGCATACATTTACGGAGCATGTTTGCTACAGAGATCTAGTGAAGATTCTAAGTTACACCCTATATATTACATGAGCAGAAAACCACATGCAGAGAAAAAGTATTCAAGCTATGAGCTTGAGGTTCTGGCAATTATACGAAGCATAAGTAGATTTATTATATACCTACTAGGAACAAAATTTAAAATTGTTACGGATTGTGACGCATTTACGAAGACTATGGAAAAGAAGGATCTTACAACCAGAGTTGCAAAATTGGTGATCATGAAGGACTGCTACGAACGAACATGCGCTGAGTATATGAAACCCTGGATCGAAAACGACAGCGACGAATTCCGGGACGGATTCAGCGCAGGATGGCCGAATGTAGGACTCAAAACCGCAAGCACGTCGCATTCTTACTTAATCTGGAGCGACGCAATTCCAAGATAACCGCGCTACATCAGCATTAAGGTGTAACACCAACCGTTTTAGACAGTTGATAGCGAGACGACGAGTGATGTAGATCACGGGTAAGTTGGATTCCCCCGCAAATGACGAATACTACAAGTGTAATTTGCTATCAATCTCAACATAAACAGTTGTAATCTTAAAATAAGTAATCTTAACCAGTATTGGAAGAATGTGTGTAATAGTGCAACCTTTTTAATATACTTATCTGCAATTAAATTAGTTATAGAACCCAGTGTAATTAATTTATTTAAAAAACCCCTAGACAACACTAAAACCCCTTGTATTGTATAGTTTAACTTTGTAAACATGTAAAAAATAATATATGCTTTAAATAATTATTGCTCATTTCTTAACAATGTTTTTAATTTATGTACAAATAATGTTTTGGTCTCGGCATTTTCAATATCGCTAATCTCAATGTAGAGTTTCGGAATAACACGCTTTAAGGTTCTTTCACCATATTTGTTATAAAATTTTGGTGTTACATATCTTTGGTTTCTTAGTGGATAAGGATGATTTGCAACTATTTTATATTCATTTTTATCGTAGTAATCTATTATGTTAAAATATTTATATAATCCTAAAGGACTCAACGTGTCAGCTATTAATTTGTCAAGATTCATTGAGTCACATATTTTTAGAGCTCTAATTGTTTTATTAATTTTTCTAATGTGGTAGAGTTCGACGCACCCCTAATTGTGTATGTCGTATTATAATATGGACTCGAAAAGTGCTTTATAGACTAATATTATAACGTCTCTATTTGCATATTGCTTTAAAGCATACATACATTCCGTTATTTTTTTAAGTTTACTAAATACTAAATCTGTGTTCTTATTATACTTTAAGTTGGAATCGATATTTATTCCCAGATACATAGTATGAAATACTTGTTGAACAACTACACAGTTACAGTTAATGTTGGGCATTGTGCAATTACAGTTATGTAATCGGATTTTTAAATGATTTGGCATAATAATAATAATATTATTATTATTATAATTATAATAGTAATAATAATAATAATAATAATAAGAGTAAAGTCGAACCAGCACCTCCTCGTGGTATTCCCCGGGTAACGCTAACGCTGGTCGCATGTCGTTCGTCTTCATCTTGTTTGGTTGTCTTGGTCCTTGTCTATTGTTTCTTGTCTCCTGTGGGCTCGGGGGAAGAATTGACTCACTCCCGTCCTGGAGATCGTAAGAGACGATCCATGGACCCACGCGCTTGCCGTGCTTGGCATCCCGTAAGGTGGAAAAGGGAATCCTGGCAGTTGAGGGTGATGAGTGTCCACCCAACACGCTGCTTTGGCCCCCTTCACTTCGGTGGTCCCTCTCAGCCAGGGGGATCAATCGTCTTGTCGGTCTTTTGCCCTCCTACCTCCTTCTACCTCTACTATCCTTTGTTCCTTCTTTTTCGTACTTCGGTCTTCTTTCTTCTCTCTTCTTCTTTCTATGGCTTCCTTCTTCGGATCGACGTTGGCGAGTTTCTGCGAGGTAGTGTAGTGCTATATATCTCAACTCGGGGAGCTATATTTGCAGGTTCCTGGCGTTCTTCTCGATTGGCGAGGAGGCGTCCCATTTGAGGCTCTAGGGAGGGGGGGAGCCTTGCAAAATGAATTTCAATTATAAGTATGGAAAATAGTACTTTTAACCTCAAAAATCCCCCTATAACAAGGATCCGGTTATGGGTTCTCCGGAAAACTCAAACAAGTTTAACACGAATCAGGAAAATGGTACTTCCTCGGTTTCTGGTCGTTAAGAAGAAAGTGGGCGATTTTGTAAAATAGCCCTTTTACTATTTAAAACAGTTATTTGGTTTGGTTGGTGAATTAAAGATGATAAGAAAAGTTAAGGATGGTCTTTTAGTAGAAACGGTGTCTGCGGCGCAGGGAATTACTGAAAATAACTAGGATGGGTGAAAACGAAGTTGATGTAAGCCCACCGTCAGTTTAAACACTAGCAGGGGCGTTGTATTTTGTAAAGACTTACTCAACTGCAGAGTCGAAGAAAAAAAGCGAACTTAAAAGTCAGGGAATTGTAGAAGTAAAACGCATAAAATAAGAGCTGGTGGAGAATTAAAAGATTCAGCAAACCATATATTAACGTTTAACACGCCGAATCTGCCAAAAAAGTAAAAATTGCGTATTATAATATCGATGTAAGACTATACGTACCTGATCCATTGAGATGCTTTCGATGCCAGAAATTTGGTCACACATCAGCGAGATGTGTAAGTTAAGCTACATGTATTTGCGGTAAAAACCCTCACGAAGGTCGGAAATGTGAAGAACCACTGAAATGTGTGAACTGTGGTGGAGATCATTCGTCCAGGGTAAGAACGTGCCCGGTTTACAGAGAAGAAGCTGCTGTTCAGGAAATTAGAGCAAAAGAGAATATTTCGTATCACGAAGCAAGGAAAAAGGTAAGCGTATCCACATCAACTCAAGGGTTATCCTATGCTCGAGCAGCAGCGATGCCAGTTAAGATTGATGCTAACGACCTGATCAAACAATTGTTACCAAATCTCGTTATTGCATTTAAATTAGCTTTAAGAGATGATGACAAAAATGATAAACCAGAAGACAGAAAGGCAAAGATACTTCAAGATCAGCTGAAAAAATGGTAACAGTTAAGAACTCAACACGCAGGTTTATTTCAGCCTACCCATTTTGCAACTCTGGTAACGCAAGTTCTTTTACTGAAGCACAATCAGGTAATGGACTTTGCAAATTTAGAAAAAAAACGTAAAGTGGTGCATCTGACACTCTCTCCCACAGTCGCAATGCACAAGTCTGGAGTCTATCGTATTTTAAAAGAATTCAACGTTAAAAAAGCCAAAGGGTGGCCTAAAGTGAAGTTGAGGGGTAAAAAGAAGTCCTAGTGTCTGCAAGTGATTTATAGTCTGTGATATACAAAGATCTCATTTTTATTGTTTATTCTAGTCAGTTTATTTATTAAGTGCTGTGGTTTGTATTTTTATTCTAGTCAGTCAGTCTATTTATTATGTGCTGTTTTGTACCATATACATTTTAAAAAATTTTTATGGATAAATTTCCAACTACAACGAATAACAGTAACGGAGTTTCATCTTATGATTTGTCAATAAACACAGAATTGGCCAGAAAAAATATGCCCGACAGTAATCGCCTGTATAATATCTTGCAATGGAACTGCAATACTTTTTTTAAGAAATTACCAGAAAATGATATTTTAGTGGCCAAGTATATGCCCTTTTGTATGTGCATTCAAGAATCAAAGATCCCAGAGGTGCGAAAAGCCAAATATAAAAATTATAATTTCTTTTGTAAAGGTGCGCCTGGTGGTATACGAACACATGGAGGTGTGGCGGTTCTTATAAGAGATGAGTGCCGCGTCTCACAAATTCAATTAAACACTAACCTCCAAGCAGTGGTAAAGGTAGAAATACCGTTCAAACTAACAATTTGTTCTGTATATCTGCCCTCCTCTGATTGGACCACTCAAGATCTTACTGATTTCAAAAAGCTCAGGTGACGCATCCTTTCGTACTATTGGGAGATTTTAATGCGGAGAATGAGCTATGGGGATCTAGTAAAACAAATTGTTCTGGGCAAAAGTTTTTGGGAATACGATTGGGATCCTAAACAGGGTTCTCCAACACATTTTCTGTTGCATCAGGAACTTTTCATGTATAGATCTGTCAATATGTTTTCTTTCTGAAATCCATCGATTGGACGGTTGACCCGGATCTACATCACAGCGATCATTTTCCCATATCGCTAAATCTCCTAAATTTCCCAGCCGACAAGGTATGGTTGAATGGAAGGTGGCTAACCCAAAAGGCAGACTGGGCCCGCTTCCAGGAATTGATGACATCCGCTATCAAACAACTAGGCAATTTATCTATCGAGGAATTCAGTGAGTTAATTCTTCAGACAGATTCTGTACCAAAAAGAACTGCCGGTTTGATAAAGAAGCGGCCAGTTCCTTGGTGGAGTGAGGAAGCTAAAGCCGCAATAACTGAAAAGAAAAAAGCGTTTCAGATTTTTAAAAGACGTCCTACGTTAGATAACCTAATTGTTTTAAAAAAAAGAGCATAAAGCAGGAGAATAATTTTAAACGCAAAAAGAAACTCGTGGTACAAATTCACGTCCTCTTTAACTAAAGATACTCCAGCCAAAGAAGTGTGGGAGAAAGTCAGGTCAATTAAACGAGCATCTACACCTGCTCATCCGACAGTTCTTAAAATAGGTAATCACGTAGTTTCTAATTCTAAAGATATTGCCAACGTCATCGCAGATCACTTTGCTCTGTCATGTAACCAGGATATCAGTGACGCACTAATAAGCAACTTAACATTCACGACGTTCGATAGCTTACCGTATAACAACTCGTTCAGCCTGAGAGAATTGGAACATGGAAATACAAGATCTAGAAGTAGTGCTCCAGGTTCTGACAAGATCCATATAAACTTTATTAATCACCTACCAGAAGAAGCTAAACATATTCTTTTGAATGCCCTTAACGTCATCTGGCATAACGGTACTTTTCCGGAATTATGGAAAGGTGCTATTGTAGTTCCTCTGCCTAAAATCAAAAATCCGTCGGAACCGTCCCACTACAGACCAGTGTCGCTTACAAGTTGCATCGGTAAACTCTTGGAACGTATGGTCAACTATCGATTGATGTGAATACGTGAAGAGCGTGATCTTTTATCTCCTTACCAATTTGGATTTAGGAGAGGTCGGTCCACCACGGATGCCATAGTTTTCATCGAAAATGCAATTAATAACTCTTTTCTCCATTGCCTCCATGCCATGCCATCTTTGTTGATTTAAAAAGTGCTTTTACCACAGTACGGCATACGGACATTCTCCATCAGCTCTACGAATGGGGATTTAGAGGAATCTACCAATTTTTAGAAAGATTTCTCTAATCGTACTATTGTGGGATCGGTAAAGAGGTTTCAGATACTCGCCTTCTTAAAAATGGCACGCCACAAGGATCACCTTTGAGTGCCACATTATTTCTTATAGCAGTCAATGCCGTATTGCTATCAATTCCTTCCTCGATTTCTTACTGTGCTTACGGTGACGACATTGTACTCTTTCAAATGAGTCGATCAGTCGATGTTATCAAGGATACACTGCAGAAGGTCTTGTGCAGATTGCGGAGGCTTTAAAGGAGCGAAATTTATCTTTATCTGCGACGAAGTCTAGATCTATGCATTTCTGTAGAAAACGCTCGACCTGCATAGAGATACCGCGGTTTACCTTGGGCGACATTTTAATTGAAAACGTAGGTGAATTCAAATATCTAGGAATTGGATTAGATCTACAACTTACTTGGAAGTCACATATTGACGAACTCACGGTTCCATGTAAGAGAAACCTTAATATTTTAAAATGTCTCGCACATATGCGATGGGGTTCAAATCGAGAAGTGCTTCTACGCATACACAAGAGTCTGGTAATCAGCAGATTGGACTACGGATGTGTAGCATACTCTTCTGCAAAAAAAGTCGTTTAACACCTTTAGACTCCATACACAATCAAGGTATAAGGTATGCTACTGGTGCGTCGAAGTCATGTCCGGCTATGTCTCTTTATGCTGATTCTGGATTGGAGTCACTTTATCTTCGTCGCAAAAAGATCACTGCGTTATATAGATTGAATCTGCACAGATGCAGAAAACATAAAATTTTGTCCATCTTTCAGAAGAATATATTTCAAGCTAGAGGATGGAACCAACACGTCATACATCCTCATCTTTTAGGTCATCAGTTATAGTGAAGGAAATAAACATACCTGAGAAGGAAATATATTTACCGTGTTACCGAAGATTTGAACCCTGGCTGCCTAATACTCTACACGTTAATATAGATCTATTACAAATAAGTAAAGACTCTTCACCGGAAACAATAAAGAGGTTTTTCACTGAGGTTATCAATAGATTCATTGGGTATCAGTTAATGTTTACCGATGGGTCCAAGACCCAGAACGCGACGGGATGTGCTGTTAAGTATGGTGATTCCATAAAGAAACTTATACTTTCTAGCGAAGCCTCTATCTTCTTCTGCGAAGCGTTTGCTATATTAACAGCGCTTAAAATATGCATTGCGGAGAAGAATGACAAATTTTTGATATGCACAGACTCGTTGTCAGTTCTGTCGGCTATACAAACAGCGTTCACTGAGGACAGAATTATATCAGACATACTTTAAAGCAGACTTTAAAACAATTAAAAAACAAGTCATATTCATGTGGGTCCCCAGTCATATTGGCATCACAGGCAACGAGGAAGTTGACGCTTTAGCCAAAGAGGCAGTTCTAGGACTTGACGCTGAGGTTGCTAACATCTGCAATCTAAGCGACGTTAAAATATATTGCAAAGAAAAGATCAGAAGACTCTTTCAAGCCGCATGGGAAGACACCAATTACCTGGAACATTTCAACCTCTCGTTGGACACTGACATATAAACAACCTTACGCGAAAAAAAGGGTGATATGTAGATTTAGATCGGGTCACAAAAATCCAAAGGCTATTTAATGAGCGGTGATTTGGCCAAATGTGTTGAGTGTGATAAGGCTTTGAATGTTGACCACATTCTTAAGGAATGTCCGAAATATGTTGATCACCAAAAAATTCGTTACAAACAGAATGCCGACATATCTGATAAGGAAATATTAATATTTTTAAAGGACAACGGTCTTCTAGACAAAATATAAAGGTGTCAAGAATGTACACTCAGGTGCGGCTAATGACCACAGAAGTTGATGCCGCTAATAACAATAAAAAAAAAAAAAATAATAATAGTGGAGTAAGGTCGAACCAGCACCTCTACGTGGTACTCCTGGCGTAACGCTAACGCTGGTCGCAAACTGTTTGTGTAAGTAGGGGTTCGCTAGGGCTCCGTTGTACCCACTGTTTATTTTGCTACACCCTGCATAGCTGGCCGGTAGCTATAAAAGGCAACCCCTGTGGAGGGTCAAATTCATGCCATGGAGAGTCATTTAGAATTCATGTTGGGCGGTACAGGGTTTGGGTTGGACCCTGTTCGGAGCCGTCCTGAAGCCCACCTTAAAGGCGATGGTGTTAGAGGCGACCCTCGCCGGATTACTGCCACAGACAGGTGTTTGACCGCGGATAATGAAATAGGCTACGGCGACTCACTTAAAGCTGTCAGGTCTGGTACTAGACTTGCAGTAGACGAACAGCAGCACCAACACCTTGCTCCGCAAGATGATTTTAATCCTTTTGCGTTGAGCAAAATAATTGAAAGGTCTCCCGTACGTCCTCGTCGGTTGCGACCAAACGAAGATAAGTCTGGACAAAACAATACTATTAGTAAATAGCCAAACTCAGGTGAAATAGAAAAATTTGACGAAGAAGTAAATAAAATTAACCAAGAAATAGGAAGCAAAACGGAAATAAATAGCAATCTAAACAAGACATACAAGAGACAGATAGTACTCACCACAAAAAAAGCGCAAGCGCAACAGAACTAGACAAATCCAACATTAGTGAAGAAAATATCGTGGGTAAATCAGAAATCACTGAGAAATTTCACATCATAAAGATTGCGTAAGAGGATTACAACGCACTGCCACCATTTGTGATCCAGAAAAAAATATTTAAATGCGTAGGCGCTATTATTGAAATTAAAAAAATTAGACCTGGATGATTAAGTGTAAAGGTAGATACAGAGGAACAGCTAGAAAAGTTAAAAAAACTAGAGTGCATCCAAGGCAAAAAGCTGAAGTATCACCAAACGACCGACTTAACAAGTCAATAGGTATAATAATGTGCTCTGAACTAATTCCTTGTTTAGTAGAATCACGCAAGAATTACAAAGTCAAGGAGTTATAGACGCGTACAGAATTACAAAAAAAGGTGAAATCAAAATCGTTGGCACAGCCACCGATTACCCAATGAAATTAAAGTGGCATACCTAAAGGTCAAAGTGATACCTGCACCGATGAAATGCTACGGGTGCCAAAAATTTGGCCACTTAGAGAAGTATTGCAGAAACCAGAAAATGTGTGAGTGCGGAAAAATGTGGCATGAAAAAGACGAAAGTTGTCTAGATCCAGCCAAATGCAGTAATTGCAAAGTACCGCACCCATCGCGATCACAAACATGTCTTACAGATTTAAAAGAAAAGGAAGTGATGAAAATAAATGCAGTACATAGCTATACAAAAGAAACTAAAAAATTGTCCATAGTGAATCCTACGTTACATCACAACAAACTTTTGCGGAACGTACAAAGACAACGAACAAAAACAACATAACTAATACAAAGAAAACGTCAAAACAGAATCAAGAAACCAAAAGGTGCACAAAATAATGACAACAAGCTATCAGAAGGAATACACTCGGATTTTGAGTTGCAAGAGGAAAACTCGCAGCTCTGTGCACCACAACAGACTGACAAGGCTCAGTTCATGCGCAGTTTGTCTAACTAGACTATTGAGCCTAGTGAGACAGGATCAGACTATTCTGGGCAATCCACAGCTAATCCTGGTATTTTCCGATGACTAAAGTCCAGGAAAAAGCGAAAGGGGTTAGCAAAAGGGGTACCGAGAATACACCAAAGGAAGGACCCCAATTTGACGACATATAAACCAAAGAAAAAAATAAATTAATAATAATCTGTGATAAATAATGTACAAGCTATCTGTGATAACAAATAGATATTTTATATACATATTTTTTAAACCTATTTTACTTTATATGTCTTGTGATTGTGTTTTATATAAACATTCATTTAAATAGAAATTTCTAGTCGTTAAACTATATTTTATATCTCTAAACAAATTATGGATACTGAGACCATACTACAATGGAATATACATGGAATCGATAATAAATACGACGAACTCAGGCAAATCATAAATGACCATGGCCATTGCCTTACAAGAAAGCAAATTAAAGCCAAATGAAAAATTTCTTTTTGCAATTATAAAACAATTAGACGTGAAACAAGAATTAACATTGGAGGAAGAAGTCATGGTGGAGTTATTATATTAATAAGAAATGATATCCACTGGGCAGAAATACCGGTCGACATCGAACTACAGGCATGCGCTGTTTCAATAAACGCAACCCAGAAAATAAATTACTTTAAACATATATCTTCCTAACCAAACATGGACTGAACAACAACTAAAAGATTTACTAACCCAAATACCACAACCACGGCTAGTTGTAGGAGATTTTAATTGCCATAGCAGGACATGGGGATCAGAAAGAGACACAACAAAAGGAACGCTACTTGAAAATATCATCAACGATAGTCAACTGATTATCCTTAACAATGGACAGAAAACGCATATGAATGAATCAACTGGAAATATGGGTGCTATTGATCTCTCACTTGCGGCACCAACACTATGCTTAAAACTATCCTGCAGAGTCATAGATGATCTTCACCACAGTGATCATTATCCAATTGTGATAAACCTCGAAAGCAAGAAATTTACGTGTAAGGCATTGCCCAGATGGAACACAACAAAAGCAGACTGGGCTAAATATCGACAATCCTTGCAACCAACCCATCAGCACAAAAAAAGAGATGATGCAATAGAATCCCTCACAAAATCAATTGATCATGCTGCCTCATTAAGCACACCTAAAAAATCAAATATAAAAGAAAAATCCCTTGTTCTATGGTGGTCGCGGCAAATCGGCATAATTAACAAAGAACAAAAGAGG
The DNA here is from genome assembly GCA_036346205.1 of Vesta saturnalis. Taxonomy (NCBI): domain Eukaryota; kingdom Metazoa; phylum Arthropoda; class Insecta; order Coleoptera; family Lampyridae; genus Vesta; species Vesta saturnalis. Next base: position 15,176 of record JARFJB010002372.1, on the reverse strand, counting down.
CTACTACGTATATATAAAAAATACCGTACCACTGAAAACTTAATTGCTTTTAAGCAAGCCCGCGCAAAAGAAAGAAACTTAAAGCGTTCTGCACAATTAAAATCTTGGCGTGAATACACATATTCAATTAACGTGTTCACCAGCAGCAAAGAAATACGGCGCAAGGTGACAAGTATTACGGGAATACAAGTACCACCAGCGTTACCAATCTTAAAAAATGGAATGACCCTCTGACTACTTCTAACCAGCTAACACAATATTTCCAAGATGTTTCAAGTGGCCTTCAACATTCCAATGCATTTCAATACAATAAAAATGAATCTGAAGAATCAATAATACAATTAGAGGACAACAATAACCTGTCATACAACAAACCATTCACTTACCTAGAAATGGAAAGAGCATTAAATAAATGTAAAGACACAGCTCCCGGTGTAGATAGTATCACCTACAGTATGATAAACAATTTAGCACCAGAAATTAAGAATATACAATGACAAGGGAAAGGGTCTATCCTTCCCAATGGAAACTTGCAACTATTATCACTCTTCCCAAAGAAAACAAGGACACATCAAAACCAGAAAACTATAGACCAATAACATTGACCTCATGCTTAAGCAAAACGTTCGAATTTATGATAAACTACAGGCTAATAACGATATTAGAAAAACAAAACCGAATAAGTAAATATCAAGCTGGGTATAGAAAAGGGTACTCCCTAGACCACTTAATACAAATTGAGAACATAATAAATGAAGCTTTAAAAAACAGAACACACACAATAGTCTTCTTCGATCTAGAAAAGCGTTTGATGCAATCCGGCGGTATCAATACTTAAATGTCTCAAAACGTGGAAAATAGAAGGAAAACTACCTAAAATTATACAGAGCTTCCTACAAAATTGTAATTTTCAAATAGTAGATTATATTCTCACCTATACCTTCAAAATGGTTACCACAAGGCTCCGTATTAGCGCTACATTGTTTTTAATTATTGGTATTGCAGACGGAATTGATCAACGAAGCTCAGCAATGCTGATGTTGACGATTGTTGCTGTAAGTGGTAACGATATGACCCAAATGCGTAAAATTATGCAAGATAACATAAATACAGTAAAAGAAGCAGAAAGGAATGAAGCAAAAAAACTGTCTGTAGGGAAAAAGGGAAGCACAATTTTAAAAAAAGCTAAAAATCATACAATAAAGTAGTAAACAAAATTCCTAGGACTTCTACTGGATAATAAACTAACTTGGAAAAACCATATAGATAGATTAGTTAGTGTATGTAAACTAACGGTTAATGAATAAAAGTGCTATTACTTTACATGGGGAAGATTAACAGTCGCTACGCAAAATAATAAACCGTTTATAAAAAGTCCATTGACTATGGAACATATTTAACAACTAAACACATTTTGGAACAAAAATTGAATGGGCGGAACAAAAAACAGTACCAGCATAATCAACATACATAGAGAACTTCGAAAGAAAAATTTACAACATTGGAATACAAAATGAGCGTTTCGCTGGAAGATTAGTCCACTAAATATTCATTACATAAAACATTCAATCCAAGAAGACCCACATATTAACTTTAACACGTATGCTTCACAAAATAAAAATATATTTGTGTACACAACAGGTTACTCATCAAACAAACGCTGGATGCTCACTTAGTTACGGAAGATCACAAAATGGAATGGAAGCTACCAAATGAGTACACTAATTACAGTGCCTACCTTTTTATATATTTCTCTACACATACCCAGTCAATTATCTAAAATATTCAAAACAACCAACACAGCACTAAATGTCGAAAAAATTAAAATACACTGTATAAAATGTGACAAAAAGCATATTAAAATTTGATCAAGAACAAGTGGCAACACTCATGGGAAAATAACCAAACTCGTTTACGGCAATTCGTTAAGGATGTAAGACAAATACACAGATTAAAAAATACTACCAGAAAACAACAGGTGATCTGGACAAGGATAGCCATTGGTCATACAAGAATCACTCATTGTCATCTATTGCTAAATAAAAGAAGTCCCAAATGTGCCCTATGTCACCATAATCTTACAATAACTCATGTACTGGAAGTCTGTAAAGCAATAGAACCCTACAGAGAATACTACAAAATTACAAATGAAATAGATATGATGTTAAAGAGGACAAATTTAAAATCGTAATAAAATTTTAGAGGCCATAAACATTTTGCAGAAAATTTGAAAATGATTCAGACATAACATACAAAATTACAAAATAATAATGGTTCACTAATAGTTGAAACTTACCTCAAAAGAACGACACACCGTGACCTAAAGGAAGCATTTAATGATCTAAGTAATCCATAATGCTTTCAATTGGTTTAAGAATAAAAAAACAAAATAATAATATTTATTATTTATTTATCTACTTATTTATTTGTTTATTTAAATTTATTTATTTTAATTGTCTGGGAAAATAATATTTTAAACAACCATGTAAAGGAGTTATCTAATATATAACATCATTACCTTAAAAATGGCTCTATTGGAAAATGTACTACAATATACCTGTAATGGTATTAAAGCCCATTATGCTGAAATAAAAACTATAATATCTTATCATTCTCCCTTTTGCCTCTGCTTACAGGAGACACATCTAATAGAAAACATGTCCTTTAATCTTAGAGGATACAACTGTATAAAAAGAATTCGGGTCAAAATCAGAGCCAAAGAGGGTAGCAATAATATAAAGAAAATATTCCCCACAAAAGTATACCTCTTACTACCAGTGTACAAGCAGTTGCTATCCAGGTTTACATTTCCTATCAATTTAGCAATATGCAATATATACTTTCCACTTTACTTGGTCTGTGGAGAACATTCTGCACATAGAACAACTCACAACTCCATATTTAATAGTTGGAGACTTCAACTCGCACAATACGTTATGGGGATCTCACAAAACGGACCTTCGAGGCAGATTAATTGAAGAATTCATTAAAGAAAACGATTTAATTATCTTAAACGAAGGAGAAGGTATTTAACTCTTCCCTAATAACTTCTCGAAATTGATTTGTCCATAGTATTAAAAAGCCCCTTTTGGTTGAAAATGAAATCGAAACCAATTGAACAAAACCCCGTGTCGAACACACCTGTAATTAAAAATGGCAAATTTATAAAGCGAATTGGAGTAAATTCAATAGGTTAACATCTAAACATATAGTAGGAAATGAAGAAAACATTCATCAAACGGTCGAAAAACTCAAGACTACCATCCTGGAAGCAGCTTCAGCAGTAGTTCCGTATGTAGAAACGAAATCAATGAACCCACCAGCGTTCCATGGTGGAACGAAGTGGTGAAAGAAGCTATTAAAAGAAAAAAAACTCTAACAATATTTAAGCGTTACCATCGTATGAAAACATGATTGAATTTAAGAAGGCAGAGCCATAGCAAAAAGAGTCATAGAACAATCAAAAAAAAACTTGGGAAAGATATGGGTTCTAATGCGGATACACCAGTATTACGATGTGGAGAAAAATTCGATCAATCATGGGCAAAATTTTACTCCGCAAACAATCGTATTAAATCATAATGGTATACCGGTGTACGAGCCCGAAGAAATAGCCGAATGTATGGCAAACCATTTTGAGTATGTGAGTAGTAGTGATAACTACAATCTTCAATTCAGTATACTAAAAGATAGAGACGAACAAAGCGAAATCATAGTAAGGGAGTCAGATGAGTATTACAACCAACCCTCTCTACAAGAAGTAGAGAATTCTTTAAAGAATTAACCTACGGCAACGGGACCAGACAACGTGTCGTATGCATTTATAAAACAATCAAATCCAGCGTACAAAACTGAATTGTTAAAGCTGTATAATATGATTTGGGAACAAGGAATATTTCCAAACAAGTGGAAACAAGCTCTTATAATTCCTATACCCAAAAATAAAACAGAATTGGACAACCCCACAAACTATCGTCCTATTTGTTTAACCAGTTGTTTGGGAAAGCTGTTTGAAAGAATGGTGGCATCTAGGCTAATGTGGCATCTAGAAGCTAACAGTTTTATGCAATTTTCAAATAGGTTTTAGGAAAGGTAGGTCAACAATTGATCAACTTGCCATACTTAAAATTATATACAGAACGCATTTGCTAGTCAAGAACATGTGGTCGCAGTATTTCTAGACGTACTAAAGGCGTACGACACAACTTGGAGACATGGAATCATTAAAAGCCTGATGAAATGGAAAAGCGAAGGAAGAATGTTGGCATTCATTATAAACTACCTGAAAGACCGGTACTTTCAAGTAAAATTCGCAAACCGTTTGTCAAAACTTCGATTGCAAGACGATATGCAGACGATCGGGTAATTTTCCATGCGCCCAAGGACATGACACAGATAGAGCAACAGTTACAAGTAAATATGAATAAGCTGTTCCAACATACAAACGAGGTAGGATTTAGCTTCTCGAAAACGAAAACTGTATGTGTGCACTTTTGCCGATTAAGACAATGCGATCAAGAGCCTAAGCTTAAAATAGGAGGAAAACAAATAAAAAATGTATGCTCAATAAAACACTTAGGATTAATATTTGATAAAAAGTTATTATGGAAACAGCACATAATTGAATTGACAAACAAGTGCAAACAATTTTTAAATATAATACGATCCATTGCGAACCTTAGGTGGGGCTCAAATAGAAATATTTTAATAAAGTTCTACAATGCAGTAATACAAAGCAGAATAAACTATGTGTGTATCATTTACTCTGCAGCTAGGCCTACACATCTAAAAAAATTAGAATCGGTACAACTTGAAGGACTACGAATAGCAACAGGAGCTTTTCGTACAAGTCCATATCCTTCTGAGTGCTGTGAGAGCGGGATTTTGCCATTAAAATATTAACTGGACTTCAACATACTAAAATATGCTCTAAAAATATGGACACAAAAGTACCATCCCTTGAAAGAAGTATTATTCACAACCGGAAAAACAGGCTTAATCTTCGAAAATAAACCCACGACTACAAAACCCACAAGAATAAGGATTAAATACGCTATAACAATGTACAAAATACCTTACCAAACATGTATCAAAATCCAAATGTGCAGACTCCTCCGAGGGTCCTCAAAGCTCCAGAAGTTCACTTAGAGTGAGCTCTTAAAAGGAAATTTTAATAATGACTAAAAAAAATATTATAATGAGTAAATCCCTCCCCTTGTATCTTTTGAAGGTTTTTTATTAATGAAATTTATAATATAAAATATAAGTTCTAATAGTCAGACAAGGACAAATTCTTATAGTAAGGGAAGTGCCAATAATTTTAAATAGACCTTATGGTTTGCTCTGTTTAAAGGTTTAAAATTACCTTTCAGAATCTAATTTTGAGGGTTTAGGTTGATTTTAAGAAAAAAAAAAATCTAAAATTTAGTTTGGCATTTAATTGTCAAATTCAAGGACCAATTCTTATAGTAAAGTTAAATGGCCATAATTTGCAGAAGCACCATTTTTTGCGTTATTCAAAGGTTGCGGAAATTTTCTAATTCTTCAAAATTCTTTGTTTAAAATTGCTTGCCATCTTAGGAACCTTAGTTTTAAGTACCCCAAGAAAAAAATCAATTGTGGTTTCCACTGGCCATTCTTGGATGTTCCAAAATTGAGATTTTTCTCCAAGAAGTTTTCTCACCATAATAGTGTGGGAAATTTGTTGGAACTTATTTTTCCGAATTCATCTGTTATCTTCCAAAATTTCAAAAATTAAGGTTTAATTGGTTTTGAACACCCAGTAACTTCCCTTAATTACAGAAAAAACGGCCAACTTGGGTTTAAAATATGCCCAAACATTTCTTTTTCGGAAATTGGTATATTTTCCGAAAGATTTGAGGATTTTGTTAACTTTCCTAAAGAAAGTTTTCCCTAAAAAATTGATTTTATGTATCTGGGTGTTGGATAATTTGTTACATATTTTTAAGAATTCTAACTTTGGTCGGGGCTACGGTTGGTACCATTTTTTTTATGGATAAATTTGGTTTTAGAAATTTGATGTCCGAACTTCAAGTAACCAACGGGTTAAAAAGTTACTTTTCCCAATTAGCGATTTTTTGTTTAATTTTGGCACCAATTTTGAATTTAAATTTTCTTCAAATTCAAAAACCCTCAAATAAGTTCGAATAGGGGATTACCTTCAAAAAGACTTCCGTCATAAAATTTTTCACTTCACCAATTATTAAGTACTGCTACTTTGGGCTACCGTATACCATTTTTTAGTAAAAAACGTCCGGTTAAAGAATTTAAACTGAATATAAGGTATAAAAAAAGTTATCAAAGTGAAATTAAAAACGCAACTTTTTGACAATTACCAAGGGAACTTTACAACTTGTTTTTAAATGCCAAACTATTTTTAGTTTTATTTAATTTTTCTTCTAACCTAAACCCAAAAATTAGTTTATTAGGTAATTTTAATACCTTTAAACGAGTGTTTGTAAGGTACTTTAAAAATTATTGGTATTTGCTTTAGTTTATGCTTTAGACTTTATGTAGTTGGAAGCTTTTGTTTATTTACCCTAAATTTTTTAGTTTTAAAACCGTTAAAAGTAAAGGGGGGTTTTGGGTTTTTTAGTGTCTTTAAAAAGCCCGTTTGTTAGGGTCGTGGAGGGTTGGCTTTTTTAAAGGAGGTTTTTAAGTTGGGGTTTTTAGGAATGTTTTTAGTGAGTGTTTTTAGCGTTTTAGCGTTTTAGGTTTTATTTTTGGGTACGTGAGTTTCAGGTTTTTAGTGTTTGTGGGGGTTTTTTTACTTTTTTAGGTTTTTAGTGTTTTTAGGTTTTAGCGTTTTTGGGTTTTGTTTTTTAGTGTTTTTAGGAGTGTTTTTTGTGGAGGTTTTTAGTGTTTTAGTTTTTCGTGTTTTGGGATTTTTAGGTTTTTAGTGTTTTTTAGGGGTTTTTTTTTTTGTTTTTTAGCTTTAGGTTTTAGGGTTTTTAGGGTTTTTAGTGTTTTTAGTGTTTTTTTTTTTAGGAAGGTTTTTTAGTGTTTTTAGTTTTTTCGTGTTTTAGTTTTTTATTTTTTAGTGTTTTAGTGTTTTGGTTTTAGCGTTTTTAGGGTTTTAGTTTTTTGTTTTAGGGTTTTTAGTGTTTTTGTGGGTGGTTTTAGGGGTTTTTGGTAGTTTTTTCCGTTTTTAGGGTATTAGCGTTTTTAGGTTTTAGTGTTTTGGTTTTAGGTTTTTAGGGTTTTTAGGGGGGTTTTAGGTTTTTAGGTTTTTGGTTTTTTTAGTGTTTTAGGGTTTTTTGTGTTTTTGGTTTTGGTTTTTAGGTTTTTTAGGTTTTTAGGTTTTTTGGTTTTTGTTTTGGTTTTTTCTTTTAGGTTTTAGGGTTTTATAGGCGTTTTAGGTTTAGGTTTTTTGGGGTTTTTAGGTTTTAGCGTTTTTTTTTTGTCAGGTTTCTTATTAGAAAGAGCATTTATAGTACAGCCGGAGAAACTAAGAAGGTTAGCAAGGTTAAGGAAGGCCTGTTGGTGGAAACGGTTTCAATAAAACAAGCTGATATATTATTAAAACTTAAAAAGGTTGGCGTGTTTGATGTAGAGGTTACCCCTCACAAGTTTGTGAATTGCCGCAAAGGTATAGTTTACTGTAGAGACTTTTTAAATGCATCACTTGAAGCAATTCAAGAAGGTCTGAAGTCAGAAGGTGCAGTAGAGGTCAAACGTTTGCAGAGTAGAAAGAACGGAACATTAGTAGATACTGCAATGTTACTTTTAACCCTTGAAAAGCAGGAGCTGCCAAAGATCATTAAAGCAGCAATGTACACCTTAAAAGTTCGTCCTTTTATTCCGGAACCCATGCGCTGTTTTAGATGCCAGCAGTTTGGCCATACCTCTACTAACTGCAAAAATAATCCTATGTGCATATGTGGCTTCCCTACTTAAGAGGGCACTTTCTGTAGAGAGAAACCCATATGTATAAATTGCAAAGACAAGCACTCCTGTAGGTCAAAAGAATGTTCGATCTATAAATCTGAGAAAAAGATACAAGAGATCAGAGTTACGCAAAATGTAAGTTTTTGTGAAGCAAAGGGTATGGCGAAAACATCTATCACGTCAGCTAGCACTTTTCCCCAAATTACACAATCCAAAGATAACAACAAAGAAGTATCGAAGGTTATACTGTCGGTATTACAAAATACTATTCAGTCGCAGATAGATAGCATAAAGGTTACGTTAAAAGAATATATAAATGAAATATCGTGCCCCACTACTGATATTGGGAGCGAAATGGAAACGAAAAGTTTCTCAGAGGGCAGAAAAAGAAATGCTTCTATATCCCAAACTTCAGTCGGGGAAATGGACGAACCGTTTATTGACCCTTGCCAAAGGGCGTTCCAAGAAAGAAAAATACTTGTGATATAAGTAAGATTACGTAGTCTACCGCTGCGTCTGTAGAACCTAAGAAGTGAAATTAAGTCTGTGATACTTATGTGATAGTTTCAGCTGTGATATTGTAATTTTTATCGTCTTATGTCTTGTCTTGTCAATTTAAATTATTTATATTATTTTTAGTCGTTAGATATCTGTATATTTACAAACCGACTTTTGTCTTTAATATTTAATTTTGTTTGTGTTATACATTTTACAATAATTTATTAAAGGTGTTTGTCTTATAACTGAACACCCAAAATACTTTGTATGTATTTTAAAAAAATCTTAAGGTAAACTAGTAGCACTTTATAAAATAGAACATTCGATAAACACGATAATATAATACAATGGAACTGTAATGGTCTACGTATCCATTATGCTAACCTTAAGATGATGTGTATGTCTTCAAGAGACTCATTTGAAGGGTGAAAATAATTTTTATTTAAGGAGGTAGAGAGTTTTTAACAAAAATTTTAATTTAAATACTAGAGCAAACGGAGGGGTCTCAGTATACATAAAAAACGATATCCCTGTTAACCCAATCCCCATTAACACAGCACTTCAGGTAATTGCTGTAGGAATTGATTCACCAGTTAATGTTACAATCTGTAACATGTATATCCGAGATTTTAATTGCGGTTTAAATGATCTCGTAGATTTAATAGTTCAATTTCCATCTCCCTTCCTGTTAGACGGAGATTTTAATGCACATTCGACACTATGGGGTTCTAATGCTACTGATCAACGTAAATTGAAGATTTCATAGACAATAACTCAATTGTACTGCTGAATACGGAGAACCTACTCATTTTAACAGTAAGTCAAACAACCTAACAGCAATTGATCTCGCTTTTCGTCCCCTATTAGCGCTAAACTTTAGTTGGACAACAGACGATGACTTCCAAAATAGGATCACTGTCTTAGCATTAAACTACCAACTAACAAATCGTTACAAAATTAAAAATGGATAATCAAAGACGCTAACTGAATTTTTCACTGAAACATTAACTAGTTATGCGAACTTGTCTAAAAGGAATAGATGAAGTCGTCAAACAATTTACCAAAAACTTATAGAAGCGGCAGAAAAAGTATTCCGCAAACGAAGAAAAATAAAAACCATAAATATCCCTTGGTGGAATGAAGAAGTAAAAATCACTATCATGGAAAAGGAAAAATTGTTAAACACGTTTAAAAGGAAGCCTACATTAGAAAACCTTGTAGCCTTCAAAAAAGCTTGTGCTTATTCGCGAAAAATTATACTTTGTAATAAAAGAGCATCGTGGAAAAAGTATGTAACCTCGATTAATTCTAATCCTCCAACAAGTGAAATCTGGAGGAAAGTTAAGAAAATAGCTGAAAACCCCTATAACGAGCCATCAAGAATTTTAACCATTCATAACAAAAACATTGAAAAACATGAAGAAATTGTAGAAGTCTTAGCACAACATTTTGAAGCAGTGAGTAGTTCAGCTAGTCATAGTGAACACTTTTCCACAATAAAGGATAACACTGAGAGAGAAATAAGCCAATATAATACCTATACCTAAAATAAATAAAGACCATACTAAGCCTGAAAACTACAGGCCCATATCACTTACCTCCTGCATTAGCAAAATTCCTGAACGAATGGCCAATGACAGATTAATGTTTTTCACTCTGGCATTGATAGTCCGGTTTATTTAGAGAATAGTATCCAAAAATCATTCTTCCAAAGACAGCATATGGTAACTGTCAGTTTCGATCTGGAGAAGGCGTATGACCTGACCAGGAGATACAATATTATTAAAAAATTATACCATTATTTATCGAAATTTCTTATGTGATCGAACTTTCAAAACCAGAATTGGAATAAATGAATCTCTACCACATAGAATAGAAAATGGTATTCCTCAGGGGACTGTTTTAAGCTGTTCTCTATTTTTAATAGCAATCAATGGTTTAATCGAAGGTGTACAACCCCCAATGCACGGCTGCTTGTACGTAAACGATCTGACCTTATTCTACATGTCTAATAGCATAGAAGATCTACAAACTACGATGAAAAACGGGAGTAACAACTTAGTGCAGGTAGGAGAGAGCACAGCTTTTCGTTTCTCAGTTCCTAAAACCACTCCAATACACTTTTGTAGACTCAGATAGGAACACGAAGACCCTATGCTCTTTATTAAGGATATTAAAATTGACTTTCAAAAAAGCATAAAAATCCTTGGCGTAATATTTGATCAAAAATTATACTTTCACGAGCATATCCAAACGTTGGAAACAAAATGTAAAAAGAAATTAAATATTATTAAATGCATGTCCGGTATTGCCTGGGGTGGAGATAAGAATACACTGCTCCTATTATACAAAGCATTGGTACTTTCTGGTATGGATTATGCATGTGAAGTGTGCTCATCTGCAGTCTCACCTAAACGGACTAGACAGAATCCAAGTAAGTGGTCTGAGAATAGTAAATGGTACATTCCGCACCAGCCCTGTCCAATCTGTGTACTCAGATTGTAGCGTCCCACCATTAAAACTCCGAAGGCTTAGGTTGCAATTCAACTCCATAGTAAAAATATTAACTGTATATATATATATATATATATATATATATATATATATATATATATATTTAAAAATCCATCAGCATTAATGAATTATTTGTGGTGCAATTTCCGCAATCTTTTGTAATTTGAAATATATGGTGGTCCGCGAATAATTTATTTAATTCTAAAAAACATATTGGATCTTTACAATGCAGAACTGTTGTATTTATAAAAAAGTAGATGAATATTTAAAATAGATCATGAAGATTCGAATTAAATGGTGTGCATAACATTCATTTGTTTTCTTAAATAAAGTAAAATAATGTATTATTATTTAATTTCCGTGAACTCAAAATGCTCCTGAAGCCGCCCTTGTCGAATTATCAAAGAAAAGCAGTTGGCAAATAACTTTAATAACAACAAATTAGCAAACACCTTCAAAATACATGTTTATAATACTCGTATTCAATAATATTGAACTTAATTATAATTAGTTGTTCGAAATGCCCATTCAGTTGTAGATAGAGTTGAAGTCTTCTTATAAAAGTTTCATTCAATCTTCCAGCATTTCTTGTTCAAAGTGTCGAAAGCTCTACTGACGCGGTCTTCTAGATCTTCTCGTTGCAACTAAACAAATCTAATATTGTTAAAACTGGCAACCTGAGGCCACCTATAGGTCATTCGTACCTATCCAATTATTTCAAATCTGTGACTTAGATATTCAGTAGTCAATCGTGCATTATGTGGTCCAGCTCCGTCTTGATAATACACGTTATTCTTTTTGTGTTTGTCTGTGAAATCTTCAATTTCATTCGTAAGGAGATGCAGTTTTCCACATACAAAAATGTAGCTTGAACAGCATTTTTTCGACATTCCCTGTATACCAACAACAGGTTAAACTTCTCATTTTGGGAGTAGTGAAAAATATTTGCCATTTTCGTCGTAAATATTTGTTAATTAATATACTGGAAAATAAACAATATGCAGCTGTCAAACACACTTATTATTTTTTTATTGTTGACAGTTCATTAAAGTCAAAGCATACATGATTAATTTTCCCCGAAAAAAATTCCTATTAAACCAACAGAAAAAAAAATATGCTACCGAAGCAGAAATGAAATATTTTGAAGCAAAAATACAAAGTTAGTGCATTTACTGATTTGACCGTAAAAAAATGGACAAAAATAAATTATTACTAAAATGTTCAAACACATTTTATATAAATTTGGATCAATAACTACAAAAAAAAGTTGGAAAATCTGCATAAACATTTTATTGGGAAGGTAGAAATTTGTCTACACTCTACAGAGATTTGTCATTTTGTTATTAAAGTTATTTACAAACTGTTTCTCTAACATATTTTGACAGGGGCGGCTTCGAGAGCATTTTGTGTTTATGGAAATTAAATAATAGTACATTAATTAATTTTATTCAAGAAAGCAAGTTAACGTTATGTACACCGTTTACTTCGAATTTACGCGAGCCGTTTTAAATAAGGGGTGGCCCATTAGCTTTTTTTTATAAATATGACGTAGTTTTGGTTAAAAAACTGCATTATATGATTTTAGTATTAAATTAAATCATTGGCAAAATGAATACTTTTTACATAATTTTAGTTAAGTTATAAGTAATTTGAAGCAAGTCTAGACCACCTTGGATGAACAAAAAGAACAATTAAAAAAATTAAAATGGCGTCTAAATTGAAATTTGACAATTGCGTTGTACGTATTTGAAGCCGCAGAGTTCAAAAATGCAAAAATATACAGGGTGTCCCATTTAAATTTTCGATGTGACGAATGGTTGCTTAATAATAATATAATTGGAGATTCTGGTGTTGGTTTTACATGGTTAACCAAGTGTTGCACAAAATCAAAAAACTCGTCATTAGTTACCCAAACCACTTCCGCTACCGCGTCCTATACATTCAAGTGGTCCATTTGCGATAAAGTAGTATTTCAACTTCTTTCGAGGAAATATAAACATCACAGAAATCGTATTTCCAGTGGCTGATACGACTCCAATTACAGTTACATCAGAGCCTCGTTCCCCTGACGTTACAGAACCAACATTATGCTTTCCTTTAGCTGCTATTATTTTACCCGGTTTCACAACTGTCCGAACGCCAGTCTCGTCGAGGTTCCATATCTTGGAAGGCGGGATTTTATACTTGTCCATAACTGCGGACAGCTCGTCATAAAAAAGACTGAAGGTTGTTTTATGATGTCGCCCTTACTAAGCTGGTCGGTTCTGGTTTTCTAATAGACAGTTCACTATTCCTCTTAAGAAAAGCGGTAAGCCAATCTTTTCCAGATAATTTATTTGTATGCCAACTGTCAGGAATTTTTCGATTATATTTAACGGCACATTCATAAGCAAGCCCACGTATATCTGATGGAGTTAAACCATAAAATATAGATGCAACTTTCATAAGATAGTCTTTTAATTTAATTAATTTATTACGCACACACGCAGCACACGCACACACGCACACACGCACACGCACACGCACACGCACACCACGCGCAGCGCACGCACCACACGCACACACCGCACGACCACGCACACACACACACACAACACACAAACGCACACACGCACACCCACACGCACACACGCACACACGCACACACGCACGCACGCACACACGCACACGCACACACCACACGCACAACACACGGCACACGCACACACGCCAGCACACGCACACACACACACACACACCACACACGCCACACGCACAGCACGCACACACACGCACAGCACACGCACCACCACACAACACACACACCACACACACCACACACGCACACCACACACACACACCACCACCACACACACACGCACACACGCACACACCACACACGCACACACGCACACCACACACGCACACACCACACCACAACACCACACACGCACCCACACGCACACACACACACACCACACCACGCCCGCACCACGCACGCACACACGCACACACACACTCTCTCAGCTCGCTGCAGTTTATATAAGGAAAATGTGTCCTTGAGTAGCTATCGCAACTTGTTAAATACCCACTTTGAGCTACTTTTAGTTGAGACTATTGACCTTGACCTTGATCTACTTCTTAGCATGTAGAACAACCTAACACTCTTCTCGTTTTTCGTGACATTGAAAAAGCTTAGATTTCTAAGAAATGTAATATACCACTGCAGGTCAACAATCTTTGACCTTGAAAATTCTATTTTTAGATTTGTAAGAAATGTAATGTGACACCAGTAGTGTAGCTAAGGGGATCCTGTCCCACTTTTCTACTATTCCTCTTCTACGAGTGTTTTCGCTCAAGGTCAACTCTACGTGAGCTGACCTTGAGCAAAACAACTTCGACCTGGAAACGTCGGTTGAACAATTGATCGCCTTTGTTCTGGAAACTTGATTTTTCATAATTGCGCCTGAAATGGTGGGGGTATTTACATAACAATCTATTTTTAGGAATTATGACCCTAACTCCGCCAGAACAATGGGTGGCCTTTGTTCTTTTCTCAGATGTGTGACCTTGACTTTGTCCTTGAAGCGTTGGTTGAATTGATTGAACATCGCCTTTGTTCTTAAAAATTGATTTCTTAGAATTGAGCCTGAAATGGTGGGGGTATCTATATAACAATATATTTTCAGGAATTATGACCCTAACTCGGCCAGAGCAATGGATCGCCTTTGTACTTTTCTCAGCGATGTGACCTTGAAATGAGGGAAAACGGGTACGTGTGTTGGGTGACGGCACCCCTGTTTTGGGAAACGGCTGTCTGTCTTTGGGAACCGGATCCGGTTCTTAGGAAAACTGTCCTGGTGGTTTAGGACAGTAGGATCAGCCCACGTAAGCATAATCCTTTTATTACAGTTTAGTCAATACAAGAACTTTGAATCACCTTTGACCTTGAGGTGTGTGAAATATTCTGCGCAAAGCCAGGAGCTTATTTTTGACCTGAACCACAGAGGTCAATGAACTTTTCTGTTGGAGGAGGCGTGACCTTGAAAATCAAACTTCCAAGAATTGCTTGATGACCTTGAAAGAAGCTTAGCATAGGCAACCATCTGTATGATACCCATTGAGAGTTGTAATAACACCTCAGGACTTGACACAGAATGAATTTTCCAAAATTGATCAGGGACGTGACCTTGAAAAGATTAATGAACGCTGCAATTCTCCAACAGAATTTGATTTAGAATCGACCTTGATTTCGTGGTGGAAGAGCATCCTTCTAT
>JARFJB010002371.1:380000-457447 GCA_036346205.1 Vesta saturnalis | reverse complement strand
CTAAATAAGACTAATAACTCTATTATTAAGAATCTATGTATTATCACCAACAGTTTAAATTGTTCCTCACCTTCACTCACTACACACAGATATAAAAAATGAAAATGTGGCAACCACTTTGATGTTTCTATGCTTCATAAATTCTGCAACTTAATAAAACTACAAAATACATATTCTGCAAACCAAACCCTACATTAGCATTGTAGGGTAAGGTGTTGTTGATACTATTGTTTATGTACTTGTACTTATTCAACCATAGGCAGTTAAGTGGGTAAAATGTAGAGGGCAGGTTGGCTAATGTGACACTTGTAATAAATTTTATTTTAGCTCACACCCGGATACATAATTTAAATAATAACTGACAGGGGCATACTAATATTAGTTGGGAATGCAATTTTGTTTGACGAGGGGCATAACATTTATTTAGAAGTTTGACAATTAATGATCTTTATTTTTAGCAACATAATATTGTTTATTTTCGTCATGGATACACAATATGAAAAGCTGCTCATAACTCCCTAGGGAGCTGTCAAATTATTTTTCCCTCAACCTTTTGCACCTGTTCACAAGGCAAATAAAATTATAAAATATACAATTTAAACTTTCTGCTCAATATGTATATATATATATATATATATATATATATATATATATATATATATATATATATATATATATATATATATATATATATATATATATATATATATATATATATTTACAGTGTATTTTAAAATCACCGACAAACGAAAACTGGAGATTCTATGATTCAAAATAAGAAAAAATTATCATAAACGCTGCGTTACTGCTTTGCACATTTCACGTTTTGAAAGCAGTTTGGAAGTGGCTCAGTTCAACCAGCAACAATATACACATTGAGGACATACATAGCTTTACAGGTACTTCACAAACATACTGAAAGGTAGCAGTAGTGAGAAAGAGGTACAGGACAACATTGCTATATTAAACAATAGCTGCGCTCATTATTCTATATACAGGGTGCAGCATTAGTGCGTCGAAGTACGATATATCCGTTATTAAATGAGATATCAAAAAGTTATTTACAAAAATTATAGACAACTTCAAACTTCACATTATAAAATTATTTTCGTATTTACAGGATGTTACATATTACCAGGGTCAACCAAAATACTTTTTTTACATGGGACACCCTATATATTACTTCAAATTTAGATTAAACTCATCTCCACCATACTTCCAATATAGGGTTTCATTCCGTTATACAGGGTACTTCAAAAGCTATGGTCAATTGTACACGGAAATCATTCTCATTTCAACGTCCTGTATACCCTAGACAGAACAACCTAACAATTTTTCCAGGCATAATTTTTTGACATTGGTACGGTGTTACGAGAAACTGCTATTTCTTTATTATTGCACCAATTGAATATAGAGCGAGCCAAAACCCAAACATGATTTTGTCAATTTTTTCAAATGAATCGGCCTGTATTTTATTTTAAAACGTGAAAATACACTTTATGTTCTTTCATTTTTATTAAGTACTCTCTTTAGCTAAAATCGTTAATTTTCAATTTAATAACGGAAAGAGATTTTTTTAAATTTCTATTATAACTAGTTAGCCGTGATTAATTTTATAAGAATCTTGCCTTAATAGCCGATGTTTTTTGAATTTTTTATAATAATTTGTCACACTTTTATTTGTTCACGGCAAACTTGTTATATTAGAAATTTTTAAAAAAATTTTTCTGTTATTAAATTGAAAATATCTCAGACATTAGCTATAGGGAGTGCTTAATAAAATGAAAGAACATAAAGTATTTCATTTAAAATAAAATACAGAGTGATTCATTGAAAAATAGACAAAA
The DNA here is from genome assembly GCA_036346205.1 of Vesta saturnalis. NCBI lineage: Eukaryota > Metazoa > Arthropoda > Insecta > Coleoptera > Lampyridae > Vesta > Vesta saturnalis. The sequence goes on along the minus strand of JARFJB010002371.1, from coordinate 455,600 downwards.
TCATGTGTTCAGTTTTGTCTCTATATATAATTGGTCAATATTAAAGATATGCAACTTTCTCGTAACTGATAATGTCAAAAGTTATGCCTGGAAAAAATTATTAGATTAGTTGTCTAGGGTACACAACGTTGAAATGAGAATGATTTTCGTGTACAATTGACCATAACTTTTGAAATACCCTGTATAACGTAATGAAACCCTATATTGGAAGTATGGGGGAGATGAGCTTAATCATAATTTGAAATAATATGTAGGGTGTCCATTTAAAAAAAAGCATGTTTGGTTCACCCTGCAAATACAAAAATAATTTTATAATGTGAAGCTTGAAGTTGCCTATAATTTTTTTAAATAGCTTTTTTTGATATCTCCTTTAATAACGGACATATCGTACCTCGGCGCACTAATGCCGCACCCTGTATATTACCTATGTTGGAAGACTATTTGAAAGAAAAGAGGAATGGTGTTTGTGGTACCGAAAAACATTTATTAACAGAGGATCGAATACCAACAACAAGATAGATGTAATCTTCAGACTATTCAAGGGTATACCGCTAGGGAGGACTAAAGTACCACTTGTGGATTTCATTGGCATTGATTTTAATTGCTACTACAAACAGAGGCTACTTGATGTAATTATGAACAGAGTTAGTATCAGTAGATACACCGCCGACGACAAAGATGTCGATCCGGAAAAAAATGTGGAGATAGGCACTCTACAATATTCCGCCTTGAGTTCCTCTACGGAGCAAACCTACTTTGTAGATATGGAAATTTGTATATGTTCTTGCCACGAGGGTAATACAGGAAAAATTTGTAAACACCAAGCAGCGGTCATTAAACAATATAATATCATCAACGCCTGCTATATTCTGTCAGAAAAACAGAAACACATAATCTACAAAATAGCGACTGGCAACCAACCTGCTGCTCACTTGTTTCGTTTTTATATCGTCCTATTTGTTTTTTCTATAAATACCTATTATGCTCTATTCATACTGAATAAAAGTTTAAGAGGACATTGTCGTCATTATTTAGCTTAGTACCTACCAGATAACATGTAGGTTCTCTTTTTATACTATGTATAGGTATAAAAACGATTTAAAATATCCGTTTTTCAAGTTCACAGTTTACGCTGGAAGACTAAAATACAGTTAATTACAGATTCATTCGTTATTCATCATTTATCGACCTTATGAAAATGACTAGATATAAGTACCTACCGAACTACTTGATGGTTTTACTTTTATTATCACGTAATTAAAACAATAATTTAGCTCCTAGATTGAGAAAAAAATATATGACAATGGTAATAGGTAGATAATAGTATGAAAATTAACTTATGTAGTACTTATCATAAAATAACTTGATTCACAAATTGTTTAGCGATTACAGGTGCTAGATAACGACGCGCGTTTGGCATAACATGTGATATATACATGCTGCGTTCGGGCTCGCCCGATTCACGATACCGTGTGATAGATATAAAAATGCACCCCGCCTATACCACTGAGCTATGTCGATAACATGTACTTTACCTTTACGGACTGATGTTCTAGTGATTGCCTTGGCCGTAACTAGAGGTCACAATCGATACTTATGCAATGATTTCGGTGAGAAAACGCCCATTAAATGAATATGATGAAATGGAATTGGCTTTCTCTAACAATAGGAAGAGTTAGTTAAGGTGAGGGGAGCCATTTTAAAAGAGTATGCCTTCATGGTGCTCTAATTTTTCTGCCAACTCTTATCCCCTTCGATCCACATAAGCAAAAACGGCCATAATTACGAAGCGATAGATCGTGGCATAGGCGCGTGGCTGGAAAGCTCTCATTACTATACCCCGCTTATGATGGTTTATTATTTTTAGTGTTTTCATCCCATACTTGCACCCCCTTTTATAATATCCCGATAAGAAAACCCTAAGTTGGTTACCGGTTCTGAAAAATTCAGGACGTAGGCTTACCACCAGTTATAAATAACATTAAGGGATTTTGACTTCAACAAAGTCCAAATTCACCTGAAGTATTGGCAGCTCTATCCAAACTACGATATCCTATTGTATTTTTCATATTAAGGATTAACATGGTAACTTCGGTTTTTAGCACATTTTTAAAAGACAACTCTGAGGTCCATTCAACTTTAAACATGTTTATCAATCTTAATTTTATAACATTACTAGAAATGGAATATATTTACTTACTACAGAGCATTGTTCAGACACATTAACGTCTTGTGCAGTAACTTCCATGTTAAAAATTTTAGCCTCTCTTATTTCGTTTGCTATATTTTTTTTATCAAACCTCCCATGATTAAATTGATTAATTGTTTGTTTACTTAAAAACTTAATGAGATTGTGCTACCTCTGAACTGGAAATTTTCCTTGCGTTCTTTACTTATCTTTACAAAAATATCGAAATGGCCTTTAAGAACTTCAAGAGGAGAATTAACGCTAGAAAATTTCTTCGGCCCTTCACTGATTCTTTATAGGAATTGTAAAGGCCTCCTTTAGTACTTGCGGACGTTAGCCTTGTATCCCAATATATGTTATTATATCTGTAACCATTTAAATATTAATAAATTTATTGAAATATTCACATGTCTCGTGTTTTTAACGCATACAAAGTATATATCTTGTTTGAGTTCAGCATAAATGATCATACCTATTACTTCCAATGTAAACAGGACTCCAGACATCCAAACCTTTGATAATATGCTATTTGAACATGGTAAAATTGCAATACAAGTAAAACGATATAAATCATTATTTTCTGTGGAATATTCAAGGGCCGAATAACACGAAAATTCGTAAAAATTTATTTTTCGGACATTGTGTTTCCGGAGAAGTAAAAAGGAATCTTTCATCCGAATTTATTGCACGTTCAGTTTCTTATTCAATATATTTTTCCTTAGAAACAGGTACTAAATGGATTTCAACAAATTTACTATTAAGTGGTGACCCCAATATTTTGAACTTAATTTTCGTGAATGAAGAATTATCGATTGTCGGTGATGATATGGGGTACATAGTTGTTAAGGATAATTGTGTAGTTGGTCATTTGTACAGCCTGCGTTATCGAGATTGATTTTGAAACAACCCTTTTTTCAGAAGCACTCAGATATGAATGTTTCTTCCTACATTTTCAGTTAACCCCCTCTTCCATTTTTCACGTTATGGGAAGATCAAATCTGACGGAAGAAGTTTTATGAAAGGGGAGTGGGGTTATAAGGTGGTTAAGGTAATACAGTTTGATGCAGATTGTCGAGAGCTTGACATATTAGTGATCTATCGTTTCGGAATAATGGCATACCTTTTTCGTCGAGACCTTTCATTCGAGCACCATGCAGGTATACTTAGGAAAATGTTTACTCTCCCCCTCTCTACTCATCCAACCTTAGCTCTTTCTTTCTCGGGTGAGGAGGACAAGGAGACCAGGGTGACACAGTTCCAAGACCAAAAACTTTAACTCTGTTTCACCATGGGACTAGTGGGGGTGTGTGGTTGTAACCACAGCTGGCCGGATACAATTCGATGCGGCTTGTTGAAAGCTTTCAACCAGAGGTCGCATTTCATATCTACGATCTATCGTGTCGGAATTATCACCGATCTTGCTTATAGGAGGACGGAGGAGTGAAAATTGGTGGAAATATACTCGTTTCGTCTTCGATATTTCATTGAAGTACTATTAAAGCTTACTTTTTTCACTTTGAGAGGGTGTGTCTGGGGTGTTGCAAAATGTACCAAAAACCATGTATTTCTAGATCAATTCGTACGCGAGTGATATTCATCTGTACGTGATTTTTAAATTTTGATCTTGACATTTGACATCTAGGTCAACTATTAGGTAGTAGCCGTAGTTACTAGTGCCTTAATGAGCATTTTGAAGAAATATCTCACCGTTCTACGTCAATGCCGTTCCAATAATGTGCTTGCAATACATACGAATGATATTAAAAGATAAGGACCTAAACAGTTAGCATTGTTCCGATAATATTTCACTGGTGCAAATAAAAAATTTCATAGTAAGTCAGCTGCTTTTGGTTATTTCGTTTTAAACCTTTATTATTATTATTGCTATTATATTATTGGTTAAAATAGTGTGAGGAAAATAGTCATGTTTACAATGTTTGTTTTTATTACCAACATTATTCGCATTACCAAGCAAATCTACATGGCGTTGTAGAATTGTGTCATGGCCGTCTAAACGGCGATAAACATTAAAGAAAGCAGGTAGTGTTTGATTCTTTTAATGGTGTGTAGTTGTTTGTGTTGGACACTTGCTATGTTTGAACGGTGCCTTGATGTAATGGAGTTAGTGGGAGACTTTAAACGGTCATTTATTGAATGTTCCGAAATTTTAAAAGGAAACACATTGTAGGATGTGGGGTTATTAAAAATAATTTTAATGAAACTAGTTGTGGCACTGTGTTTACAAACTAGCAATTTATTTGGAACGCCGCATGAAATTAACGTGCATATTTTAAAACATAATTTACAAAAAGTATTAAAAACATCATGTACATGCAAAGCAGGAACAGGCAAGTGCAAACGTGGTAGCAGTCTGCATGTATTTGAATAGGTAAGTGCTGTAAAAAATATTTTAAGCTTATTTAATGTATAGGGTTCCAACAAGTGCATTAGAGGATTTATCCTGCACAGGATAAATCAGCAGTGGTGAGATAAAGGGCGGTATCAAAACCACCTATAATCCAGCACCTGTAACCAGCTTCTGTCATGTAAATGACTTGTAAACAGACTGAAAAACAAAAAAAAAAGTACTGCAGTTACTTTTGGAAGGTTAGTATCAATGCTAATTAATTGAGGGATACTTATGTAACAGTTATGTAAGTTCTCTTACCATTGAAAAGTGATGTGTTAAAATGTACATATTTGTGTTACAGGAAGCCCTGACTGCAATCTAGCACTGCATAAGAAACTACGTTCCAATGAATCTGAACTGAACACACAAGCTGTATCAGAATACAATAATTTACAGGGAAATAATACATTTGATCATTTACAAGAACATCTATGAGCTGAATTAACTGACATGTTATTATCAGAAAATATTCTAAAACTTAATCTAAGGCATTGGACAAACAATTTCTTCAAGAATGCTGTTTGTCTGCTAAATTGTTTTAGCGAAGTCGTAGACATTTGTTTGAAAACTTTAAACCAAAATAGTTATTTATGGAAAAATCATAGAAAAGTTAGAATTACTGGCTCTGTGTGTTATTCACTATACACTTATATGAAGCCAAAAACTATTACACAAAATTGGTTCAGAAAAAATTAATAATATTGTAATCCGACAGTTACAGGGAATATGGATACTAGATATGGTAAAGCACATGAATCAATTGCTTTAAAAATATGTCACAAAACAATTGTATTTAAAAAATGTAGGTTTAGTTATTAATGCATTGATTCCATGACTGACGGCATTGATTTTGAAAATAAGAAACTCATAAAAATTCAGTGTATTAAAGCGGGGAAAACTATGCAGCATTTGGATTTAATAAAAAATACCAATTTTTGTGAAATAAATGGGGAAAATGTTTCATTAAAATGCCATCACAAATATTTTGGTCAAGTATTGTTGGGTTTATTTTTAACATGTGATTTTGTGCTGTATTCTGAATGTGGAAATAACTGTTTCGTTATCAATGTAAAATATAATGTTGACTTTGTAACTAATATGCTAAGTATCATCCGGCAAGTGTATTTTCAACATTTTTTACCTCTTGTTAGCACAAATGTTTCTGTAAATAATAATTAGACCCTCGTTGTATTAAGTTTAATAGGAATTGTAAATATAATGTACAGTATTATAGTTATTTTAAATTTAATACATCATTAAATGTTATTTTCACTGTATTTGTTATAATTTCACCAGAACTAATTAATAATCTCCTACAGGAATCATTCTAAAGAATTACACATTATATTCTAAAATTTGTATATTATAATTACAAAAGCTACTATATATCACATCACATCGTCCACATAAGGTACCATTCTCCATGGAACTGTTTCCTTCAGTATTTTAAATGTTTTTAGTCTTTGAATTGCATGTTCCACATGTACCGGGGCATGTGCAATGTCAGCAGTTTTGCACCCATCTTCTATTGAAAATTGTTTATTTTTCATTCAGAAAAGAGGACGAATCAGCTTTATATTTCTGGCTGTACATTCTGCATCAATGCTAAACCCTTTATCTACCATCACATCTACATATGGTTCTAACAAATTTAAAACATCCGATTGAACCAATATTCCCTTATCAGATGCTCGGCCTCCAAATATATCACTACAAAAAGTAATTAAAACAAACAGGCGATATGTCTATTAAAACTTTTATTGTATTTGTGCCCTGTAGTGAGAATATGTAGTTATTCTACACTTTAAACATTTACTTTTCTCAATATGTACCTCGGTGCAATCTAATACAATGCGAGTATTTTTATATTTGGTAAAACATAAGGGCATATTACCCTTTATTTCAGACTTAGATGGTCCTACAATTGCTTGTTGCAAAACCTGAGAAATAACCTGCACCGTTCCATAAAAATAGTTAGTACATGTAGTTGTAGTTAACCCAAAAAGAACACTAATGCATGAAAATGAAATATTTAACTTGATTTTAATCATAGTTAAAACAGTCCTACTGCAAATATCTAGTTTACAGTTGTCTTCTAAAAGAAATAGCTTACAGCACTCCTAGTTTATCCAACTTAAAACTTATAATTCCGGTGAAAACTTTCAAATTGGTATCATTCCTAATCTCTAACAGGGTCACTTTATGAATGATCTCAGGAAAACCATTCGTCTGGGAGGCTTTATCACCACAAACTTCTTGTTGCAAAGGCTTGGCTGAATTATGAAGCAAAATAAGAGCTTGAGCAGCAGATAATTGAGTTTCCAGGTTATCATCTATAGTGTGATTTAAACCAAAACTACTTTGAATCTGTCATACTAGAATAACATTCATTTTAATTAAATACAATGAACATAAAATGTTTACCTTGGTTGTTCAGATGTTGCGCTGCGTGCCGACGTCTTTCAAAGCGCTTTCTCCTCAATTCACACATTCTTACTCTTTCAGGTCGTACGATATCACTTGAACATAGAGGTAAATTTAGTGACTGTAACGAATTTCGTTTCAATAGGCGATGCTTTCCTACTGAAGGATCTATAAACATCAAAACTATATTAACATTCGTACACATATATAATGTATTATGAATAATTGAATGCCTTTGATACTTTCCAACTTGATCTAAACAAAATTATTTGAGGTTAGCTGAACTATTTGTCAAATCATTGGATCAAACTTACTAAAATAAAAAAAATCGTCTTCCTTAGTGATGCGACCGCTCGAATGAAAAATAATCGATCATTCAATTGTACAGATATCTCGAAATATTTCGAGTGGTTATGCGAAAATCATTCGAATTGATCGAAATTAACACACTCCGCGTGCGGCGTGTCACTCATCATCGCATTCATTCGTTTTACTTTCCTCTCACTTCTAGCCTTCAGCGATAAGATCGAATTATTAGTACACTGCAGCTTCGGCCGGAGTCGGAACGCCACATTTTGGTTACTTACAAACCTATCGCACGTTTTGTAGCCTGTCATACGGGTTATTTTGCTTGCGCCGTATTTAGTTTAGAAATATCAAAGCGCGCATTTCAATTTATTTAAATTTTATTCAATCATTCGACATCAACGAACATTAAAAATAATTTTTATTCAAGTTTTAATGTTTGAAAGGCTACAATTCTAAATACAACGAATTCTTAAATTAGATGCCAGATTCAGTATAAATGACTAAACAAAAATGTTATATACAAAATGGAAAGAAACCGTTTCTTGCACAGCTTACATTCCACATTAGCTGATCCGTTGGTTTTATAAAAAAAAGACTCCCAAAGTATAGATTTTTTATTACCAATACGGCGACTAATTTTAATTTTCGAAATCGACTTGTTGCACGATTGATTTGACCTCAGTGAAACTAAACTTAAACTTAACACAAATGAAAGGGGAAAGATAAGGGAGAAAAAAATTTGCAACCACCATGATAAGACAGTTTTATTAGATATCATAATAAAGCCTGTCCGGTAGAACTGAACGGGTATCGGATTAACAAGGAGGATTGTCAATATATGGTTCTATTGTGCTTGAAACCGCCTTAATGCTTTGCTGTCTCGTACTTATTGTACGTGACAAAGAAAGATGGATATATTATGAATAATGCCTCTATTTCTGCCGAACAAAAGCGTTTGCAACTTTCACACATAATGACAAGGCAATAAGAATCAGATGCAGGTAGAATAGAAATTCAATAGGTATAATAAAATGCCAGTGGTTCTCAACACTGCTTTAACATTATATAATTTGTGAAGAAATGCAACTTTTGTATAATAAAAATAATAATCGATTACTAATTACCTATAAGTAATTTCAATTGACACCTTTCACTTATACTTATAACAACAATAACAAATACATTTTTATTATAGTTAGTAAATATTAATTAAATTACAAAGATATACTTTTATAATTAAATGTAAAAATTATAATTGTCATTCGGCTTCAGATTCATCACTTCCTGAGTCATCCAAATCTTGGCCAAACTGGTTTTTCCTATTTCATACGCGGTTCTCAATTTTAAGAAGTTTAATAATGAATTTAACGTTACGTGTTCCTTCTTCGCGTACATCTCGTATATTAATGCACGAATTGTTTGTTTTCCATTTTCTGGAAAATCTGGTGCAAAGTTTGACACGTTTTTCACTGAGGTTCCAACTCGCCGCCATTTTTTTAAAGCACAGATTTTACCGTCGAAACCGAAAGTTTTAACGCGTTTGCTGTTCTTTGTTGAACAGAAAATGTAGATATGGACCACCATTTTCTTTTCTTCTTTAAAATAATCGACTGTATTTAAAACTAATTCGAATTTCTTTACTCAACTTTTCGGCATTATATTAATGGTTAGTTTATATAAACGCTTCTAAGAATAATGATAATATAGATATTGCAGTTGTTTTATTTATACCTATATGTACCTACTAAATGGTATAATAATCTATTATTAATTACTTATTGTTACAGTATTGCATATTTATTTGGATTCTTTTGTAATTGATACACTAAAACGTCATTACCATACTTAGGTATACAATGAACTTTCTAAATGTAAATTGAAATACCTATACTTAATCGAATATTCATTATTATGAATGGCTTTTATAAATGTTTATTATAAAACTTTCATTCTTCCATAATTTTAAATGTAATGTTAAAGCAGTGTTGAGAACCACTGGCATTTTATTATACCTATTGAATTTCTATTCTACCTGCATCTGATTCTTATTGCCTTGTCATTATGTGTGAAAGTTGCAAACGCTTTTGTTCGGCAGAAATAGAGGCATTATTCATAATATATCCATCTTTCTTTGTCACGTACAATAAGTACGAGACAGCAAAGCATTAAGGCGGTTTCAAGCACAATAGAACCATATATTGACAATCCTCCTTGTTAATCCGATACCCGTTCAGTTCTACCGGACAGGCTTTAGGTACATATTATTCGTGATTGGTTTACCAATTTTTAATAGTATCTTCCAATGTTTTTTCATTTTGTAATTGTGCGGAAATGAGTGCAATGATACATTTTTGTTTTTACGGTTTATGCACACATATAGTTACTATTATATATCCGCATAATTGTTTATAAATTAAAAAAAACAATACAAAATGTATAGTATAAAATTTAAAAATAAAAAAGTAGATGTGCGAATGTTATATTACCGTGGTTGGGGTATAAGTGTTCACCGTTTGCACGCTTTACAATTATCCACCAGGGCGGCGACTCTTTCGTTTGGAAACGCGAATTGCATTTAGTTTTAACATTTTGAAATATTCGTATAATGGTGGTTCAACGAGAACATTTCTTAAAGTGTTGAGTAAAAAACTTATGATTTAACGATGAACCCCAAACTTGCTTAAAATAAGGCTACATGATTAAAAGATAAGATTTCTGTAAACAAGTTCTATTTTAATCTGCCCTATTTCCATGTCAACAAAAAATTTTGATTCGAAATGGTTAGTAGATACGCAGCTGAGGTTAAAGGTTCGTTTGTTTATTATTTCCATATTACTTGTTTCTAAAAATAATATATTATTTTATACGGAACTAAAGTAATGATTTTTTTGTGGAATCTCTGTTTGCCAGCGAGGCTGGCAATTAGATATGAGACAAAAAGGTCTCTTTAGCTCCACATAAAATATGATATTTTTTCTTCAAACATAACCTAGGCCCAGTTATTTTTAAGACAAATTGTTCGAAACTAGGGCCTACCATTAACTTGATATTATTGGTTTGCAAAACGTTAGACGTGCGTAGCTATGGATTCCGCAAAATAAAACGCTAATGTAAATTAAAAAAGTTAACATTACGAGAAACTGGAAGCGTTTTCGAAATTTATCACTTTACATCCGCTGGTGAGCGCCGCTCGACAATGACAACAAAATGACAATTTGGTATCTTGTATTGCGTCACTAAATGTCATGTTTACTAACGTTTGAAGAAAAAAGATGTTATTCGCAGAATTAGTTATGTGCCTCCTACAATTAGCTTTATGAATTAACTAAAGGAGTAAAAATAAACTTAAAATTGTAGCAATCAAATTGAAATGTTTTAAATGTAATGATAATCTGCGATAAACATGTTGTAAACTATTGTGTCAGATTAATTATTGGTAATTAGGTTATGGTAACATCTAAAAAAAATACGTTATCTTTTTGATATAAATACTGCCGAATAAATACTTTAGCAATTGTTAAGCAGGCTTACCGCAAAATGAGTGATTCGGTAATTCACCCGCGTAGTTTGGGTAAACCTGCTGCAGGTGTTAAAGACCAATATGCTGACGGAAAAGCAGCAAAAATATGGGAACATTTTATTGGTGATAAAACTACAAGAACTCAAACTTATAAAAACTTTCTAGTGAACTTATTGCGCAAAAATGGATGTAAAAGAATTTTAGACGTAGCTTGCGGCACAGGGTAATTTAATTTTGATTGCTTTAACTTTAACTCATTGTATATTTGATTTCTTAAGCGTGGACTCTGTAATGCTCCTTGAGGAAGGATTCGAAATGGTATCAGTTGATGCTTCCGATAAAATGTTGAAATATGCATTAAAAGCCAGGTGGTCAAGAAGAAAAGAACCAAGTTTTGATAATTGGCGTAAGTATCTAGTTATTACAACGTAATTGTATAAAATAATAAAAAAGCTTTGAAATATAAGCTTATGTTGCAATGTAAATGATGCAAAGAATAACTGATATAACAAGTTAACATTTATCTGCTAATAAATCGATTATTGTAAAAATCAATCATAAATTAATCATGAATAATATTTTAAAATCAAAATAATGCATAAAATATTTATCTATAAGGTGTAATCTAGTCTATATTGCACAATTTTATGCACGCAATAGCTCACTAAAATGACCGACCTAGTATGGACAATTATAATGTCATATCTGGTATACAACATCTTCCAAACTACAAGTTGAAAATGAAGAGAAATGATGCATTTCTGAGAATAATTATGCAATATCTTTTGTAATTTTCATTGAGAATGACAAATTGTAAAACAACAAAATTATTTTGCTGTCTCGGTGGTGGAATGTTAAAATTTTCCTTTTAAACCCATTCAAATCTGGCCGAGGTAGCGGTTTTATAAAATGGCGAAAAACCAAAGCATTTCTGCTCATAAAGTAAAACTAGGTCGAGGATTTGTTTTAACACGTTAAATATTTTTAAAGTTGGAGTTCCATTTAAAAATTAACGACTATGTTATAGCCATTGCGCATAGAATGTCGACATTTCCGTTTGTGCTAGATCTCGGTAAAAACAAAAAAAATAATTTTAAAAAAAAAAAATAATCTTTTTGGAAAAAAATTTCCAAAAAGCCTTTCCTTTAAATTAAAAAAAAATATTTTTTTCCAAATTAACAAATTAAAAATAAAAAAAAAGAAACGGAAAAGCCCAGGAAACAAAACAAAGCGACCGGAAGAAGAAACAAAAAAGGAAAACCAAAAAAAGAAAAAAACAAAACGAAACAACGCAAAAAGCACAAAAAAAAAGAAAAAACAAAAAACCAAAACCAAACAAAAAGACAAAGAAAAAACGAGAAACGGAACCAAACGCAAAAAAAAATTTACGAACAACGAAGAAGACAGAACTGACAGACAGAACTGACAGACAGACAGACAGACAACCAAAGAAAAGATAAACCAACAAACAGGACAGACAGACAAGACAACGCAGAAGACAGACAGACAGAACGAAGAAGACAGAGCAAAACGAGACGAGTAACAGGACAGACAATAGACAGACAGACAGACAGACAGATACAAACAGACAGGAAGCGCAGACAGACAGACAAAACAGATGACGACGACAAAGACAGACAGACAAGACGATGCGACAACGCAGACAACGAGAAGAAAAAGAGACAGACGCAGACAGACAGACCACAACAACAGACAAAACAAGAGAAACAACGAAAACAGACAGTCAGAAGACAGACAACGACGACAAAGACAAACAGACAGACAGACAGACAGAAAACAGGAACAGAAGACAGACAGACAGACAGACAGACGAAAAACGACGAAAAACAGCAACAGAGACAGCACGCAAAGACTGATTCAGTAATTCACAGCGTAGTTGTACAGACGACAGTGTAAGACAATATGCTGACAAAGCAGCAAAAAGAGAACATTATGGGATAAGAACTACAAGAACTCAAACTTATAAAGACTTTCTAGAACATGCAAAAGGAGTAACAGAAGACAGACGACAGACAGACAGACAGACAGACAACATTTGATGCTTAACTTAACACATGAATGATTCTAAGACAGACAACAGACAGACCAACAGACATACAACAGACAACAGACAACACCAACAACATAAACAACAGCAACAACAGACAACAGACACACAACAGACAACAGACAACAACAGACAACACACAACAACACACACACACACACACAGACACACACACACACACACACACACACACACACACACACACACACACACACACACACACACACACACACACACACACACACACACACACACACACACACACACACACACACACACACACACACATACACACACACACACACACACACACACACACACACACAGACACACACACACACATACACAACACAACACACACCACACACACACACACACACACACACACACACACACACACACACACACACACACTCACAACACAGTACACACAACACAACACATTCTACAACATAACATCACAGTAACATCAAACACAACACACACACACACACACACACACACACACAACACACACACACACACACACACACACACACACACACACACACACACACACACACACACACACACACACACACACACACACACACACACACACACACACACACACACACACCACACACACACACGTAGTAATTTTTTAAACGTTGAAAATGAGCTAATATGTCAACTTTGCGTTTGTAAAAAAGACGATATTTATAGCCATTGCGATATAGGTAGCTATCAGTCACATGCACACGACATTCATGCATACAACGAACAACCACGACACGAAAACAAAAAACAGAACAAAACCTAAACGTTATTAAAATGGACAAAAAATTGGGTTTTGGTATTAATTTAAGCATATTTATTTAACATTAAAATTTAAAATTTTCTTTTGGTAAAAAAAGTTTTTAAACAAAACAAAAACCTAACAATATTTATTTTATTTGTAAACCACACACAAACAACACACAACAAAAAAGGAAGAATTTCCGTTTGTGTCTAGATCTCGGCCCACAAATATAAAAAAAATTTGCTAACTTGAAAAAAAATCCAACCTGCTTCTATAGAAATATTCATAACAAATAATAAAAAACTTTATTGTGTAAACATAAATTATCCTTAAAAAATCTGTTTATACACTTTCCTTTAAAGTTGATGGTTACAAAAAAAAAATATTATTTTTGTTGGGCCAAATTACGCGTCGTATCAAACAATTACTAGAACATACCTAATATATAATATTAACATCTAAATGCTGATATTTATATATCGTTTAAATATTTACCCGTTTCAAAAATATTTGATAAAAACACGCACGCTTTTAACTAAACTCACTATCTTACACCACTAGACTTACTCAACACTCACACTCACTCACATATTTACATTCACACTCACACTACCTTTCACACTCCACGCACACACACACACACCCATCACACCACACTACACACTCACATCCACACCACCACCACACGCACACACTCACTCACATCATTCACACTCATCATCTCACTACTCACATCACTCACTTATTCACTACAACTCCTCACTCACACTCCACTCTCATCACTCCTCACTTTTCACTCTCACACCTCCTCACTCACACTCACTCACACTCCACACTCACTCACACTCACTACACTCCTACACTCATCTCACACTCACTCTACACTCACTCATCACTTTTACTCACATTTACACTCACTCACACTCACACTCACTCACTACTCACATTTACTCACATCTCACTTTACCACTATTACACTCACTCACTACTCTCACTCACTCACACACTCACTCACTTCACTCACTCTACACTATTCACTACTACTCACTACTCACACTTCACTACTCATCACTACACTCTACTCACACTCCTACACTCACTCACTAATCCACTTATACCATCACCTTCATCACATCAATTACACTCACATCAGTCATATACACATCACTCATATTACTACTCACTCACTTTTACTCACTCACACTCTACTTCACATTTTTACTACTATCTCACTCACTCACTTATCTATTACACTTATTACTCTATTATCACTCATCACATTGTAATGGTGTAAGTCTTGTATCAATTATTTTAACAAATAAAAGCACCATACAGGTTTTTCTATTATTAGGTTTAACAAAAATCATATCTTTCCATGGAAAACAAAAGAAATTTACTGTAAGTGTTCGAAATGTCCACCATTATTGTCGACACACATGCGACAACTTTTCAACACAGAGTTTACAGCTTTCCTAATTTTACACCCATCTAATTTGTTAAACGCATTAATTATATCTTCCTGTAGCTCCTGATGGGTTGCATATGATCGCACATGTACGTTTTATTACTCCAAATACAAAAAAGATCAGGGGAGCGTGTAGCCCATATAATAGGACCATTTATGCCTTTCCACAATTTTGGAAAAATCGTATAACTTGCGTCTGATATTGGGGTAGAGCCCCGTCGTATTGATACCACTGTATGTTTGCACGGGTTTGTAAATTTAATTCATCTAGGATATTGTTAAAATCTTCCCTAAGAAATTTCAAATATCGATTTCCAGTTAAAGTTCCATTAAAAATAAATGGCCAACAAGCTTCGAACCAATAGCACCGCACCACAAATTGAAGCCAAACTTAAACCGAGGTCGTGTTTCTTGTAAACGGTGAGGATGTGCTTGGGCCCACAGGTGTTTATTATGGCGATTGAACATACCACAGTTTGTAAAATGTGTTTCGGCGGTCCATATGATCTGCGTCGGAAAGTTGTTATTTTGATGGCACATATTTATGAACCAATAATAAAAATTTAATCTTCCTTCATCATCACCAGCGTGCAAAGTTTATCCAACTGAATATTTATAAGGATGGTATTTATGTTTTGCTAAAGTTCTCACTACTGTGGTTTTTGCCGTGTAGATGGATTTTGATTAACAACAGCTAGAACATATATCTGTACGTTTCCATCACTATTACCCCCATTTCTGGGTTTCACTCCCAAACTGTTCAATTGTTGTATACATTTTTGAAGGTGTCTAAAGATGGTTGAGGGCGATCAAAATACAATAAGAAATAGCGTTCGGCCGCTCGTTGACAGTGTTTGTTACAAATAATGTAACATTCGATCATATTAAGTTTATCGTACACCATAATTTATCTGAACCAACTCCACACTGACAAGACCGACAAGAATTACACTGAACGAACCAAATGTCAAAGATGAAGACAAACAACACTTCAGTTGCTTTACTTTTGTTTTCCATGGCAAGATATGGTTTGTGTTAAACCTAATAACAGAAAAACGTGTATTGTGCTTTTATTTATTAAAGTAAGTGATACAACTCTTACATCATTACAATAAGAAAAAATGCACTATTAAAATATGTCATAGCCAACTATGGTTTCCATTAAAAAAATTCAGCTTTGATTCATAACTTCAAAATGCTAAGCAAAATCAAAAAATGAGTACGGTCACGTTATTCGGTACAAAATTATCTATAAATTGTATTTAAACAATTTTTTATCTATCTAGAAATAAACAAATTAAAGCTCTGAAACGATTTTGGAGAATTTTACTTTTTTACAAATATCTAGTAAGCCATGCATTTTCTTAAATCTACAAAAGCGTATCTGGATTAGTCTTCTAAAGATGCAAATCGTTCCCCATTTAAGCAGCAAATATGTAACTCTTATGGTTTCCGAGATTCCCATACAAATAATGAAAAAAATCTTATCCTGTGTATTGTCCCCTGAAATTTTCAATAGGGGCATTTGAATGCTTAGGTATCAGACTCAAATTATTGCATAGCTGAGTCAAATGTTTTAATTAGATATTAGATGTGGTCCATGTCAATGTTCGTTAGTTCTAGTACTGCTGGTATCATTTGGTTCGGAAGCAGTTCCAAATACTTTTGGCCATTGAGATTCCCTCCAATAAAAAATGGTACTATAATAGTGTCCTCCATAATACAGGTATTGAAAAAGGAATGTTTTGTCGCTAAATTACGCGTTGTATCACAAAATAACATAGAAATGATTAATCGATATGTTTAAGGTTTACATGTTTGTATTTTTATATCTTTGAAAAATACATTTGTTTCATAAATATTTGATGAAAATCAAAAACTGCTTTTAATAAACCTCCCCTCGGCGCCGCTGAATTTCTTCTAAAATCTAGTCAGCTCCAGGAACATTGAAAACAGGTTTAAATACGAAATTTGAAATACGTTCGTGTTGTCGTTCACACACACACACACACACACACACACACACACACACGCACGCACGCACGCACGCACGCACGCACGTACGCACGCACGCACTCACGCACTCACACACGCACGAACGCACGCACGCCCCCCCCCCCCCCCACACACACGCACACGCACGCGCACGACGACACGCACACTCATACATTCATGCATACACACACGCACGTACACAAACGCACACGGACACGCACACGCACCTATACCTATATAGGTTGGATGGTAATAAAATGGACGAAGACATTTGTTGACATTGTTTTATTTTTTTAGTGGTTGAATGGTAATTTGATGATTAGCCATTAGATTTGTATGCTTTAGTACTGTAGTTTTATGTGACAATCTCTAAGCTCTTTTAATTGCAATGGTTTTCCTTTATTTTATTAGGGTAAAACATTTTTGTAAATTATATTTATTTGTTGTCTACTATTAAAGAGACGAAGAACAATATGTTTACCATTCTTGAACTAATAGTGTTTTTATTGTTATTTGTTAGAAATCCACTACATCTAAGACGTAACACTGTATGCAACTAATTTTTTAGTTATTGATGAAGCGAATTGGGTAACGTTATATGATGACATCAAACATTTCTTGGGTGATGGCTTTGACGCTGTAATATGTTTAGGAAACTCATTTGCACATTTGATGGATTCATTTGGCGATCAAAGAGAACAAAAGTAAGTAAATAATAGACAGTGCTAGTCAGTATAAAAATAAAATTATAATGCTATATCATCTAACACAAAAATATGCATGTTCTTGCAAGTCACTGTATGAATCGGTACAATGATTAGCGAGTGCTTTGTAACCGAAAAAATGTATTAAAAAGTTAAACACTTACAGTACCTGCGAACGTGATAAAATCAAGGCAATTAAATTAGTGTAGACTAACATCATAATGTAAATATTTTTGTAGGCAAGCTATAAGAAACTTTGAAAAATGCATTAAACCTGGAGGATTTCTTTTGATTGACCACAGGAATTATGATTACATCATTAAAACTGGACATACACCATCCAAGTGCTTTTACTACAACGTAATTATAAGCTTTTTTCTTTTTATAAATCAATACTGTTTGGTTTAGTTACGGTCAAGTTTTTATTTTGTTAAAGTGCTTTTATTAAAAGGTGATCAATGAATGAATCCATAAAGATAGGGTAAAGTTTTTGTTGTTGTATCAACCACAATGAAATTATTTGGTTTAATTAAAAAAAATTTTCTTGCTATTAGAGTGAACATACTGCAGATATTCAAACTTCCGTTCTTTATGTAGCTGGAAAACCATCGGTGGTTATGATGGACTATTTTATAGAGGTTGCAAAAAATGAACCTATAAGGTAGCTTGAGATGCTTATTCTGTCAAATTTTTCAACCATTATTTTTTAGTGAGTTTAGATTATCCTACTATCCTCATCGTATTGAAGACTTTAAAGCCACCTTAATAGAAGCGTTTGGATCAAAAGCGAATTATAAAGTTTATGGAGATTTCATAGAATTAAAACCTGGAGACAACCCAAATTTTTATATTCACTTTATACAGAAAAAATAATATTAGTAAATAAAATAAATGTAAAATGTAATTACGTTGTTTTTAAAAATCCAAAAATGTTCTAGACGATACAAGAAGCAGAAATTTTGCAAAAAATTAAAAAAACCTTCAGCACAAAAAAATCCTAAAAAGTAAGAAAAATCCTTTATCAACTAGAGAAGAACTGAAGAGCTTAAAACGGTTGAACTGATTTCCTTCAATCATAGCAAAAAGTACTATCAATCAAGTCACCTTTCAAACAAAAAATACCCAAATTAAATCAAATCGGTTCATTCGTTTGGGAGCTACGATACCGCATACTGATACACACGTTAAACTCATAACAACCCTCTGTTTTTCGACGGAGGTTGTAAATCGTAAATGTGAGAGAGAGAGAATGTTTGGAGTGAGAGAAAGAATGTTTGGAACTCTTGGAGCTGTTCAAGGTGATCTAAAAGTAGATATGTCAAGGTCATCATATTGCAATTCTTAGAAATCTGAAAACAGAATCAGTTCATGCCAAGGTCATCTGGAGTGAGAGAAAGAGAGAGAGAGAGAGAGAATGTTAGGAGGTCTTATAGCCAGTTCAAACTTTTGGCGGGAAATTTTTGGAGTTGTTCAAGGTGATCTAAAAATAAATATACGAAGGTCATCATATTGCAATTCTTAGAAATCTAAAAATAGAATCAGAGGACATAATCTAAAAATATGTCATTATGTTTGGAGCCACTTCATACTTTTGGCGGGAAATCTTTAGAGCTGTTCAAGGTGATCTAAAAATAGATATGTCAAGGTCATCGCAATTCAGTTCATGGTGGGGGAAACAAGAATGTTTCCAGGTTGGTGGTTTTCAAGAACACACACACACACACACACACACACACACACACACACACACACACACACACACACACACACACACACACACACACACACACACACAACACACGCACGACACGAACACACACACACACACACACACACACACACAGATGTATAATAAAATAAGGATGCGTGATTCAGTAAATCAGAATTAGCAGTAATGAAAGTAGTAGTAGGACGCACGATAAGAAGAGAAAGAAAAGAAAAGGAAGTATTGATGAGAGAAAGAAAGAAGAGGTTGGAATATTTACTAAAGACATTAAAAGAAATAAAACTGGATTTGGAATAGAATGAAAAGAAAAATGAAGGACCTTCAGCTTAGCGAGGCAGGGAATGTGGAATTAGATGTTTTTATCTTTTAAAAATTAGTTTGAAATAAACATTTTCATCTGGATTGTTTTTATGATTCCTACCAAAGGATCATACTTAAAATTATTTTGGGGTATAATTTACTCTGAATGTTATCGAAAAAAAACGTTTGAATTTATTAATACACGATTTCATTCCCTTGAAAAATGCATTTTTTGTTTGTTTGAAATAAAAAAAATATTTCTATAACTATCAAAAAATGTTTATATTTTTTTACTAATGTCAGTTTTTTTAATTGTAAACTATTTTTTCACGTTGCCCATGGCAACATGCGTAAAATATTTTGCACACTAGGGCGTAAAATAAATTGTAAGAATCAATCATCTGAATTAAAGAATACTTAAATGATACTCTTAATTTAACGAAAACTAACAAATACTAAGTAAGATAATATAGTTTATTTTATCAATACTACTGCTAATATTCATTCCAAACTGTAATACAAATATGTAACTATTCTTTTTTATTTATAATATTGATATTAATAAAACTATCATTGTTAAACAAATATTACTACCTCCTTGTAACACACCTGACACAAATACAAGTGTTTTAACCGTCAAGGGTCCGTCTTAGTTCACCACCCGCAGCGACGATAATGTAGTATTCCATTCTCTATATTTCCAAATATTGTGTGTTAGAAGGAAATAGATACAGACTACGAGCGTGTACGCCAAATAACGCGCTAAGCCGAAATTCGCAATAATTCATTTTACGGACTATATTAATAAAACATGATGTCTCCATAGATACGATTTATATTGCAACATTTAGAAAATGCGGGCAACTCATTTGAATTATTGAAGAAAGTTCAAACAATTACGAATTATAGAAAAAATATTGTTTGTATTTCGTGGTAAAATTCGTGTTTTATGGCACATTCGAATGAATTTTTGGCCTCGATAAGTCTCGGCCAAAAATTAACTCTCTCATATGCCATTTACAAAACACTCATTTTGCACACTTAATACAAAAATAACTATTTTATCTGGATTGTTTTTATGTATAAAATTTTCTTTTAACTTTTCAGAGGTTTCATTCTTAAAAAATATATTTTTTTACGGGGGGAATGTTATCGAAAGATTGTTCTACATACATAATTAGGTTCATTTAGAGCATGAAAGGTGAAATACAAAGAAAAGCTTTATTCATGATGCTGGAGCTATTTTAAAATTTATCGTTCAAGCAATTCTTGGAATATGACTGAGTCAAGTTCACATGTAAATTCAGTTATTACTTTCAAAAAGAAAATATGCTAAAGCGCTTTAAATTGAAAAAAAAAGTCTTTCATAGAAAATGAAGTAGATTCATTTTTCAAAATTACATTAAATATACACAGTACGTTGCACTTTACAGAAATATTGTACAAATACGATGGATCGTTCTACATCCATACATAATTAGGTTTCATTCAGAGTATGAAAGGTGAAATACAAAGAAAAGATTTGTTGGTATCTCACTATGAATACAAATGAAACTATTCTTTTTAATAAATGTCTCATAAACTGATGTAGTTCTATAAACAATTTTAGATTCAACGATTTGTTGATTTTCACGTTAGTAAAAAAAACGCTTTACACTTTGTTTAAATAAAACGATTCTTTTAATAATGTATCATAAACAGATGTAGTTCTATAAATAAAGTTTCCTTTACCGAGAATTTAAGTTAACCTTTGTTGGAAATATATTCATACGTTTACTACACTTGTTTACAAGTAAATCATTTTAATACTAAAAAAATTTTCCATCTCTATACCTCTTTTATTTTATTATTATTTATTATTATTTATTCGTTAGAAAATTATGTAACCAATAACGCATTAATATTTACATTTCTAATAATGTGTGTGCGTGCTCCGCAGTATTTTGAGAAAAAAAAACGCAACGCAGCGTCAGGCTAATTACATTACTTTGTTGCAGGTCGAGTACTTGATCTATAAAAATATGGTAAAGCGTTTTAAAATTGAAGAACCAGTCTCTTTCATGTGTTTATGTTTTTAAAAATCAATAAAAAGCTACCATTTAGTTTGAAAATCATCAGTCCTTGTGCATAATTAGTTTTTAAAAATGTTTATGTTTTAAATATTAATAAAAGGTGTCATTTAATTGAAAAACAGCATTTGTGATTTTTTAAATATAAGTAGTAGTAACTAGTATAAAATGTTCACGAGCGCTTTTAATATAAACGTGCTCCATTTAAAGCGCTGTATATAATGTATTCCTTTTACCCGAGAATTTAAGTTAACCTTGTTTGAAATAAATTCACACGTTTTAATTTATTTATTTATTTACACTATCGCCCATTTTTTAATTTATCTCGAGCAGTACAATTATACCTTGTATATACGTTGAACGTATTATGAGGGATGCTGATGGTGATATTGATCATAATTATGGAGTCCACTATGATACCCAAACTGATGAATGGATAGCTACTATTACTAGATAATGAATGAACGAGTATTTATTGTATCCAACTATTGAAATGTAAGAATAAAGAAAAAAATGTTTAATTTCTCTTTTTACATCTATTACTTGTGGTAAAAATATTCCTAGGATCCTTTAACCATTCCAAGAATGCTAAAGGTGAAGTGATGAACTGGATTATGAAAAAAATAATTTTCGAGAAATACTTAAATATATTGTTAATAAAAAAAATTTAACCCTTAACATGAAATAAAATGTTAGTATAAAAAGGATTATAATTCTCATACGTTTGTGCTCAAATTTTTGGATACCACAGCAAATATTTTTTTAACCATATAATATAAATATAATTAGTAACTGACTAACACCCTTCGTATTCCTCTTCTTCTTCTATATGCAAAAAGAACACAACAACAACAATTAAAGTCTTTATTTTTTTAATTATACATCTTTTTCTAATCGAAAAATATAAATAGTAACTGACTAACACCCTTCGTATTCATCTTCTTCTCCCTTTTATCTTCACTGGTATCCATAACTTCCCACTCCTTCAAATCTAGAGTGAACTCTTCTAGGTGTGCCGCACCTAAGTACATGACAGTCTTCCTCCGTATAGAAGCGTCCTAAACCATATACTGCCTCATGATCAGCATCAAATGCCAATGTCGTCAAGTTTTGAAGTAAACGGTCCACGGCCATACGTGCATCTACAGCTTTGGTTCATGAGTCCGTTGCGTAACACATCCACATATTGAATCAATTTTATTTTCAAATTACTGCTTATATACCTTAACCACTTCCACATCTACTTCAAACCCCCTCCCTGTGACTAGCTGATCACCTTCCCATTTCTATTTTTAGATTTGACCATGACTAACTTCAACACAGAAATTATATATGATATAATATGATCCTGAATTGACCTATGACTTCTTTGAGCTTTGATGCTGCTACCCTTCTAATTTCTATTTTTCGATTTGACATGGACTAACTTCAACACAGGGATACCCCTGCAGGTGAAAATTGATTTCTAGGAATTAAAACACACATACATGGTCTTAACTTGAGCAAATTCTAAGAATTACTCGGTGACCTTGAAATTTCTCCACCACTATCTTTCAGACCGAGCGCTCTGTTTTTAGTTTTCTAAGAATTGTAATATACCATTTGATCTTGATCTACTATTTAGCCTAGTATTTAACCGCGCATGCGCAAAGCCAGTTACAAACTCATTGATTTGTAATATGACACCCTTCGGATCAATAAACTCTAACGTTGAACATGTATTCCTTAGAAATGCAATCTAACATGATACCCCTCACGAGCTGATTCTATATTTAGAATGATACCCCTGCAGAACAATAAAATTTGACCTTGACAATTAATTTCTATGAAATTGTAATATGATATCAATAAATTTTGACCTTGCAGAGCTTGATTCACTTTAGCCTTAGCCACGGTGAATGAGCTATTTGACTTGGTTTCTGTGGGGAAACGACTACCGCTTCTAGGAAACGCTTACCTGTGTTGGAAAATGGATCTCTGTTTTTGGGAAACCACTATCTGTATTTGAGAAACAGATACCTGGTTTGGGAAAGGGGTATCTGTCTTTGGAAAACGGATCCGATTCTCGGGGAAACTACCTCATCCTGAGACAAGTCCTGGTGGTTAAGACAGTAGTAGTATGTAAATAAAACCCCACATACTGTAGCATTTTTTATTATTACAAGAACCATCTAACCTTGCTGTACGTTTTAGCATGGACAACAACCCCATTATTCTTCTTGTTTCCGCGAACTGATTCTATTGTTAGAATTGAGCAATAGGAACGCTTATTTGCTATTTCCAAGGAAATTTGACCTTGAAGAGCTTGACTCAATTTACTCAATACATGAACCATTTCACCTTGACCTACTTTTAGCATAGACAAGAACCTATAATTCTTCATGTTTCCACGAACTGGTTTTATTTTAGATTTCTAAGAATTGTAATATGATACCCATGCAGGCCAATACTCTTCTATTTGTAGATTTTTAAGAATTGTAATATACCATTTGACCTGTGTAACGAATCTTTTACGTTCTTCGTTCATTTAGTCGTAAAATATAAGAAAAAAGAGTTTTTAATTATTAATGATTTATAAGTATGTGGCAAGCAACTTAATTTGCATTTTGGTGTAATTAAATGCATATCTTCTTAGGGGTTTACATTCCAAATCTTTGACTTATTCTTTGCGCACGTTTTTTTTTTGCGCACCGCTGTATCATCTGACATCCTAAGCGTCCTTTTCTTCATTTTGTTGATGTATTCTGTATACAGGAAGCCATTTTTGGGTTTCAACCTAAATTTTGTGAAAAGTGCCATTGATTTAATGGTAAGGTACATTTAATTCGTATTATATTAAAATTAAAACATTTGCTCTTTTCAGGCACGTTTACTTTTACACTTTTACTACTTTGATTTTACCACTTTTAATTGCACATTTAATTCTACTGTTACGTACGCTTTCATTTTATAATTGCGTTTTGCAATTAATTCAGATCTATATTTAGATCACATTTTTTATTGGACCTTTCGAGAGAATGCAATAAACATTGGATTATTCAAAATTTCATGAAGATAAATTTATAAGAAGTAAAATTTAACTTTGGTATGGTTTACAACGTGCAGCATTGTTATTACGCTATATTGGGCAATATTGGTGCAAGGATTACATCACCTTTGGTTTACATTTCCGTATTTGTTTAGATACCAGATGTTATTAAAAGTTGTGTACAAAAAAATTTTCGAACAGGTAGTTATATTCAAATAATTTAGTAATTTAAGGCTATTACAACTAGTTTTTAAGATATATTTTATATAATTCTAAATTCAAATATTTAATAAACATAGTTTAAATACTTTTTTATTTTGACATTGTGGTGAATTTTTTATTGTATATTCGGTTTAATTATTCCGAGCATAACCAAAAAATAACTTGGCGTCCGAGATAATTTTTATTATTGTTACATTGCAGTTACTATATTTATGTTAAGTGGAAATAATGAAGCAGAAATTTGTGGTAATTAAGCAAATCAAAAGATTGAACCGGCCTACTTTAATCAACCGACTGGGAAAACGGCATTATCTTCATTGAGTGTTTTGGATCTCTCGTTAATTTAACTATTTGTTTTGAGAACATTTACACTTATTTGTTTATTATTACATTATATATTATCACTTTTACACTTGGTCCACTTTTTAGAATAAACAACAACCTGTCATTCTTCTTGTTTCCATAAACTGATTCTATTTTTATATTTCTAAGAATTGTAATATGAAACCCCCCACAGGTCGCTAAACTTTGACCTTAAACTTGATCATGTATTTCTTAGAAATGTAATGATACCCCTTATGACACCAATAGATTTTCACCTTGGAGATCTTGGTTCAATTTAGCCTCAACTACGGTGAATGAGCTACCTGATTTGTTTTCTGTGAAACTACTACCGCTTTTGGGAAATGGTTACCTGTGCTGGAATGACAGGTTGTTGTTGTCTATGCTAAAAGGTAGATCAAGGTCAAATGGTATATTACAATTCTTAAAAATCTATAAATAGAGTGCTCAATCTGAAAGAGTATTGACTTGCAGGGGGAGCTATGAATGTGAATGCTTTATTTTCCGATTACAGATAGCAGTTTCCCAAAAACAGGGATGTTTCCCAACACAGGTAACCGTTTCCTAGAAGCGGTAATCGCTTCCCCACAGAAAACAAGTCAAGTAGCTCATTCACCGTGGCTGAGGCATAATTTATTGATATCTTACAATTTCATAGAAATCAAGTTTCAAGCTCAAACTTTATTGATCTGCAGGGGTATCATATTCTTAGAAATCTAAACATAGAATCAGCTCGTGAAGGGTATCATATTACATTTCTAAGAAATACATGTTCAAGGTTAAAGTTTATTGATCCGAAGTGTATCATATTACAATTCTTAGAAATCTAAACATAGAATCAGTTCATGGAAGGTCTATGCTACAAAGTAGGTCAAGGGTAAGTCGTTCTCGTATTGGCTAAATTGAGTCAAGCTGTTCAAGGTCAATTCTTAAAGGTGGTTTTTCAATTTTGTTTTGGCAAATTCTGACCATTCTCGAGAAAAATGACTTTTTGTGTTTGAAAAAAGTTGGACATAGAATAAAAAGTAGTGTTGGAAACCATGATTGAGTAAGGTTATAATGCAAATTTTTAGTAAAAGTGCGTGTGTGTGTGTGTGTGTGTGTGTGTGTGTGTGTGTGTGTGTGTGTGTGTGTGTCTGTACCTGTACCTGTGTCTGTGTCTGTGTCTGTGTCAATCACAAATACTGTTTTTCAATTGAATGGCACCTTTTTATTAATATTTAAAGCATGAACATTTTTAAAAACTAATTATGCACAAGGACTGATGCTTTTCAAATTGAATGGTAGCTTTTTATTGATATTTAAAAACATAAACACATGAAAGCGACTGGTTTTTCAATTTTAAAATGTTTTAGCATATTTTATAGATCAAGTACTCGACCTGCAACCAAATAATGCTAATTAGCCTGACGCTGCGTTACGTTTTTTTTTCTCAAAATACTGTGGAGCACGCGCACACATTATTAGAAATGTAATTATTAGTGAGTTATTGGTTATATAATTTTCTAACGAATAAATAATAAATCATAATAAAATAAAGAAAGTATAGAGATGGAAAATTTTTTTAGTATTAAATTGATTTACTTGTAAACAAGTGTAGTAAACGATGAATATATTTCAAACAAAGGTTAACTTAAATTCTCGGCAAAGGTAACTTTATTTATAGAACTATATCAGTTTATGATACATTATTAAAAGAATAATTTCATGTAAAAAAATGTAAAACCTTTTTTGTGCTAACGTGAAAATCAACAAATCGTTGAATCTAAAATTGTTTATAGAATTACATAATTTATTAAAAAGAATAGTTTCATTTAAAAAAAATGTAAAACAACTTCAACAAACGTGCAAAATGTATAAAGCTTTTGCATTCACAGTGAGATACGAACAAAGCTTTTCTTTTATTTCACCTTTCATACTCTAAATGAAACGTAATTATGTATGAATGTAGAACAATCCATCATATTTGTACAATGTTTTCTATAAAGTGCAATGCACTGTGTGTATTTAATGTAATTTTGAAAAATAAATCTACTTCATTTTCTATGAAAGAAACTGCTTTTTTTTTAAATTTAAAATGCTTTAGCATATTTTCTTTTGGAACGTAATAACTGAATTAACACGTAAACTTGACTCAGTCAAATTTCAAGAATTGCTTGAACGATAAATTTTAAAATAGCTCCAGCATCATGAATAAAGCTTTTCTTTGTATTTCACTCTCATGCTCTAAATGAATCTAATTATGTATGTAGAACAATCTTTGGATAAGATTTCACGTAAAAATATTTTTTGAGAATGAAACCTCTGCTAAAAAAGTAAAATATAATTGTATACATAAAAACAATCCAGATAAAATAGTTATTTTTGTATTAAGTGTGCAAAATGAGTGTTTTGTAAATGGTACATGAGAGTGTTAATAAGTCATTCAAGTGTGCTATAAAACATGAATTTTACCACGAAATACAAACAATACTTTTTCTACAACTGTTATGTTTGAGAATTTCTTTAAACTTTGTTAAATAATTCAAATGAATTCCCCCGTATTTCCTAAATGTTGCAACATAAATCGTATCTATGGAGACATCAGGTTTAACAATGCTAGTTTTATTAATATCAATATCATGAATAAAAAAGAATAGTTATATAATTTTATTACAGTTTGGAATATTAGTAGTAGTATTTGTAAAATAAATTATATTATCTTACTTAGTATTTGTTAGTTTTCGTTAAATTAAAAGTATCATTTGAGTATTTTTTAATTCTTGCAATTTATTTTGCGCCCTAGTGTACAAAATATTTTGCGCATGTTGCCATGGGCAACGTAAAGAAACAGTTTTCAATTAAAAAACTGACATTTCGCATGCTGACAGTAGTAAAAAGACATAAACATTAGTTGACAGTTATAGAAATATTTTTTTTAATTTCAAACAAATAAAAAATGCATTTTTCGAGGGAATGAAATCGTGTATTAATAAATTCAAACGTTTTATTTTTCGATAACATTCAGAGTATATTATATCCCAAAATAATTTTAAGTATGAACCTCTGCTAGGAATCATAAAAACAATCCAGATAAACATTTTTATTTCAAATTAACTAGATCAAAACATTTAATTTCACATCCCCGCTACCTCGTTAAGCTGAAGGTCCTTCATGTTTCTTTTCATTTCATAACATTCCAAATCCAGTTTTATTTCTTTTAATGTCTTGTCTGTCTGTGTGTGTGTGCGTGTGCGTGTGCGTGTGTGCGCGCTCGCGTGTGTGTACGTGTGTGCGTGTGTGCGTGTGTGTGCGCGCGTGTGTGTATGTGTGTGTGTCTTGTTTCCCCCCACCATGAACTGAGTCTATTTTTAGATTTTTAAGAATTGAGATGACCTTGACATATCTATTTTTATATCACCTTGAACAGCACTAAAAATTTCCCGCTAAAAGTTTGAACTGGCTCCAAACATGATGACATATCTATTTTTAGATTGTATCCTCTGATTCTATTTTTCAATTTCTAAGAATTGCAATATGATGATGATGACCATAACATGAACTGATTCTATTTTTAGATTTCTAAGAATGGCAATATGATGACCGTGACATATTTATTTTTAGATCACCTTGAACAGCTCTAAAAATTTCTCGCCAAAAGTTTGAACTGGCTCCAAGAGATCCAAACATTCTCTCTCACTCCAAACATTCTCTCTCTCTCTCTCTCTCGCACACTTACGAGTTACATGAAAATTTGGCATACTCTCCATATACAAAGCAATAGGTGAGTGACCTTAAACTGGTCCAGAACCTACTCTATATCACTACTGAGGTTAAAAAACGGGTGTTTTTTGTATATAACCAGCTAATAATGGCAAAACATATGTGAGAATGACTAACTAGACGTAAAACATTAGCAGTAAAGAATTTTAGAATACATCAAATGTATATTATGAGATCGACAACGCGTTCATTGCACCAAAAGACGATTGTAATACACAATATGTACGGTTTCAATGGTAGAAATGTGTGATACATCTTTCAGTGATGCATAGAAGATGATTATTAATGTATTTTATACACATCCTCAACAATCTTTTTTCCTTCACCCTCCCCAGCCTCCAACTCCAAACTTCGTTTAACCGTCAAGCCGTAGAAGGTGCGAACCTGTAGATTCAAGGGAAGCGATTTTGCGTTTGGCGTGTTTCGTCTGCGTAATGAAATCACAAACAACGCTCTCAAGGATGATCTTGAACATTCCTTGTTTGACAGTTTACCTTTTTTTATCATTTTTTAAAGTGGGAGTGTAAGGATTAATTTTTGTTGTAACCGTTCATTGTAGTAGTTATTAGAAAACTCCCCAATCAGTAAGCGTATAGGATGGAATTGATAAAAGGAACCGTATAATAACATTTACAAACGTTTCATACTCCATAGCGAAACCAAATTTAATTATTTACTTGTAAAATGTAAAATACTTAGTATTTCGTACTGAGCCCGAAAATAAAATCCTAATTGGCTAAAACCAAGTGTGAATGTTACGTTTGAAATTCTGCTTAAGGTTTGATTGAATAAGTGCGTCTATATTATATGAATGCGTAAACTTAAATCGTTTTATGTACATTCAATACATTACAATAAAATTTTAAAGTTTTAAACTTGTTCGTGTGCACAATTAAAACCGCGCTAGTTAAATTAAAGTAAAGTAAATCAACCAAGTATTTGATAAGCGCCTTAAATAGCTCCGTATATGTCAAAATTTACGTTTAATACCTACGTCAAAATTGAATGCAATCTCTTTTCAAGTTTTTGACATACTATGAACCCAAGAAAATAAGATCCACTTACTTCATACCCCACAGCTCACCCACCATCACCCCCCAAGTGCCACTAGAATCTAAAGATTTAGGTCTTGAACATTAAGTCAAATTTAAAAACAATCGCTTCTAATTTATTTAAGTTATTGCAGACATAGGGAAATAATATTGGAGTGTGTCAACTTTTTGTTTTTTTTTAAAATTGAATTTCTAGTAAAACAAGAAAAGCTTCTCCATCATGCCCGAGATTGTTTAGATGTATAATGTAGTCATTCCGCGGCTTCCCAAATACCGCGATTTGTTTGAAAACGAATGTCACATGTCCACCGGATTGTTTAGATCAACCACCGGAAACAAACAACTTTCATGCAGCCGTCTACGAAATCCAACGCAACATGGCCAGGTGTTTCAAACTTTAACGTATACGTGTGAGTGTACGTAAGTACTTAAAAATATTTTTTGACGTTGCTGTTACTATATAAATATTCATCTTTTTGGTGTTTTCGTCTATGAAACGAATATGCACTTTAAAAGAATGCATATATTTCTGGGTTTTGCGTGTAGTTATTGGACGGCTTTTGTTTAATACCCATTTCTATGTGTTAGGTAGTCTTATCGCCTCGTCTCATGTGCTAAAGCTGTTTGGACGTTTTTTATTCACTTATTTGGTTATTCCCTTGGATAGTTGCGTCGTATCGTAAGTCACTGCTCACTCTATTCAGAGACACTGAACTGTTTGAGGTTGACATTCTCCTTGGGCATCTAGGAGCGGATCCATAAATTCTGAGGTATGTCGTGGTTACTTCCCGACGAACATCAAGCTGCTTGATGGTAATACCCGATTTTTTTAGCTGCCAAGCGTTATGAATACTATCTACAATCTATGTAAAGAGGCACCACCACCATTTCTTGCCACGTATACCGATTCTACAGGCAGCTATGTTCTCGTCCATGAGGTCAGTTACGTCCATAAGTAGTACCAGAGTACTTTCGCCGCCATCTTGGATTTTGACGTCATAAAAGCCCCGGGGGTGTGGGGCACTTGCGCGGCCATTTTTTTTATGCCCACGTGGGCGACCGCGTTTTCAACCCTTTTTATCCCTAATTACTTTTTTATGTGCTTACGTGAGAGACCGTATTTTTTACCTTTATCTTTGTAATGATTTCTTTGGGTTATTTTGCGACCCTAATTATTATTGGTGTTATTAAAGACCCTCTGGCAGCTAGGCCTTTTTTTGTAGTAGCTAACGGGAGGAGCTGGGGGCTGGTTTTGGACTGCGGGGCTGGACTTGGAACTAGGTTTTGGACTTGGAGTTGGTATTGGACCTTATGAGATTAGCGTCCTGATTGAAAAGAATGTTATTTAGTCTATTTAAACGAGACTGCTGGTGGAGTATCTGTTAGTATCGTTTAGCGATTCAAGATGGAAGGTCAGATTAAGCACCCCCTTTCGGCGATAGTTGAGGGTCCGTCGGGTAGTGGGAAATCGTATTTTATCGTTGATTTTCTAAAAAATATCGAAATCGCCTGCCTTTATTCAAAGATCTCTCTGTGGAATTTCAAAAGGGTTTACCTGATATGGAACAGTTTGACGGGGAAAAACCTGTCTTAATAATAATTGACGATCTAATGTGCGAAACTAACGTCGCTGTGGTTGATATTTTTACAAGGGGCTGTCATCATCGAAATCTAAGGGTGTTTTTCTTAACGCAGAACATATTTCATCAAGGACGTGGACAGCGGGATATTTCTCTCAACGCACATTACATAATTTTGTTTAAGAACCCACGTGACAGAGCTCAGATACAGCATTTAGCAAGACAGATTTCGCCGGACAACCCAAAGTTTTTAGAAGCAGCGTACCAAGCCTGCACGGATATTTATTGTTCGATTTAAAACAAAATACACTGGATGTGCTACGTTATAGAACAAACATATTCGAGCCTCAAGGTATCTGTCAGGTATATATAGCGAGAAAAGGGTTTAAGTCTGACAGTCATAAAGATTGCATCATATATGATGGCTGACGTTTTAAGCGAGAACACTGATATCCTGTGTGCATTAGCCAGATTAAGTAAAAGTCAACGTGATGCTTTATTGAAATGTTTGGATAGTAAGCAGGTAGAGTGTATTTGTGAGTGTGCACATAACATTTTAAAAGGTCCTGTACCTCTGTCAGCTGATCAGAAGCAGCGACTCTCTCAACATAAGCACACTTTAAGACGCTTGGCATGCACAATCGTGTGAATGCGTCAAGTCCGAATTGGATTTGTTCCCTTTATCATCGACGCAGACAAGTATCGAGAGTGGTGAATGGATATTTTACAAGCCCTTATCAGCTCTGAGTGATGGCGCCCCAATAGAATTTGTAATCCCCGGAAATGGAAACGATTATATAGATTTAAGTCAGACCATGTTGTACATCACAGCTCAAGTTCTAAAGCAAGATGATACAGCACTTACAGACGCTGATGTTGTAACACCGGTAAACAATTGGATGCATTCGCTTTTCTCACAGGTGGAGGTTTACTTAAATTAGAAGATGGTATCGCAACCAAACAACACCTACGCTTACCGTTCATATATCGAATCGCTGCTAAATTATGGAAAAGAGCCCAGGAGTTCACATCTAGGATGTACCTTATGGCACAATGATACAGCTGGACAGATGAATACACTGGGAAACGCAAATAACGGTTTCTCAAAACGTCAAGCACTTGCGGCTACCGGGAAACAGATAGAGATGATTGGCCACGTGCACTCGGATTTGTTTAATCAAGAAAAGTTTCTCATAAGTGGTGTTGAGTTAAAGTTTAAATTTGTACGATCAAGAGATACCTTTAGCCTAATGGCGGCACTCGCTTCAAATTACAAGACGCGAATTATAGACGCTAGTTTACTGGTGAGACGTATGCGAATCAATCCAACTATTGTAATTGCGCACGCTAAAGATTTAGAAACAACTGCAGCAAAATATCCTGTAACAAGGACCGACGTAAAAGTGTTAACTATACCTGCAGGCATACAGCGAAAATCACTGGATAATGTTTTCCTGGGTCAGTTACCTAAACGATGCATCGTAGGCTTTGTAGCAAATAAATCCTTCAACGGTGACTACCCCTCAAACCCGTTCAATTTTCATCATTACAATATTAACTACATGTCGTTATATATTGACGAACAACAAATTCCTTCGAAGGCCTTACAACCAGACTTTACAGCTAATGGTTTATATGTAAGAGCGTACCACACCTTATTCTCTAGTACGGGTATTCCTTTTTTGAATAAAGGTAACGATATATCGAGAAGTGATTACCCCAACGGCTACTGTTTAATGGCAAGCTTCAGTGCACAGCAGCAGCCGATAGAAGATGGACGCACACTTGGACGTACAAGGGTTTAGTGGTGTTAACAACGAATTCATACCGAAAGAAATTGCCGTGGTTACAGATCACGGTCGTTTATCGTTGATGCTAATAAAACCACCTCGAGGCTACTTTATATCAGGATCCATGTCACAACAGATAAAATTTATGGAAGATAATTATCATGGGCTGAAATGGTGGTGGGGTCATGTACATTACAACAATTTCCGTGAGGAGTTGATGAGAGTGTTGCGCCCATTTAACAAAATTCACGTTAAGGGCCGTAAAAAACAACAGTTTTTAAGGTTTCTTAACAAACCAATAGTAAACCTGGATGAGACTGGCTACCCGTCGATTAAACAGTTGAAAAAGGAAGCAAAAGCATATAGCTGTTTAAATCATAAAATCATTGAGCCTACGTGTGCACTGGAAAACGCCTTACTACTGCAAGACTGGACGCATACCAATTCCAAAGATGTATGCGGTACAAGTGTTGAGATGCTTGAAATCGATCCCCAGCCACAAGAAGAATGTGTTTCGGCTTGTATGTGCTTCTAATCAACTACCGAGACACGCACCTAGACCGTGTGCAATTATACACGGATCCTGCAAACAAACCAGGTCAGCATTGGACCGCTATCTACATTGACGAGAATGGTAACGGAGAGTATTTTGATTCCTTTGGACGAGCACCGCAAGGATATCATTTACGTTTCCTAGAGAAAAATTCCACATGCTTCGTATACAATAAAACAATACTGCAAGACTACCGTTCGGATGTGTGTGGACTTTATACCTTAATGTTTCTGTATTTTAGATTACATAATTTACCTATGTTTGATTTTTTAAAAAACTATTTTAGTACATGTTTAATTGTAAATGATGAGATATTGGTAATCAATTTTTTAGACTATTAAATTTAACAGAGTTATATAATTAAACGGTAATTAGCTAAAGTAAACATGAACAGAGATTTCTTACTACATATTGTTGTGAAATTTAAAACACGTAATTGTTACATTCCAAACTCTTAATATGGTTTTTATAAAACAATTTGTGTGTCCGT
Source organism: Vesta saturnalis (assembly GCA_036346205.1). Lineage (NCBI taxonomy): Eukaryota > Metazoa > Arthropoda > Insecta > Coleoptera > Lampyridae > Vesta > Vesta saturnalis. The sequence goes on along the minus strand of JARFJB010002371.1, from coordinate 420,822 downwards.
ATGTACAATATGAATATTTTTCAAACCGATTTGTTATTAATTATTTTAAGCGAAAGGTAAATACGAGTTGCAGTAAGCGTGATAAAGATAATAAGGTTGTTTGTATATTTACACTCTAATTATGGGAAATCAATAGCTAGTTTTTACATCAACGTAGAAAGTTGTTTTTTAGTTTGTTTAGACAAGCAACACAAATCAGTGACTATCACTCGTGAAACAGTGCCTCAAAAACGTTCTTTGAGTGCAGATTTGGTAAGTGTGCTGTTAACCCTTTATTTATTTACAGATTTTTAATTACAGTTATGAAACACATCTAAGCTATACGTAACAAATTCCTTAAAAAAAATATATTAAGGCGTACAACATTTTAACGGTCGGATGGATATTAAACATATTTCAATGCAGGTAAAACAATCAGTTTTTAATATTCGTTTTAGAGGACTATATTGTAATAACTGTTATGTAATTAATTAACTTAATAAAAAAAAAATTGTTTTATTACACCCGAAGCTAACACTTTAAAGCTAATTATACATTCGTTTATAATAAAAATCCTATTGCAAATTACATTGTAAAACCAAAAGCAGTCATCTATATCAGAATTACGATCCGTATCAGATAAAAATTAATTTCTGCTTGTTACCTCAGACATCGATAAATTCGGATGCAGAGAACATGATCGATATGTTTTAAGTTAAACAGATCTTATTAGATATTAATAACAATAAACATTTCATACGAATCTATGTAGCTCATGGAAATATGAATAATGGTGGTACTAAAAAACAGGATCAAGTTACACGTTTTTAAGTGTGTATAATGTAGAGGGTAGTATTTTTTCTCAAAGGTAGAAAAGCAGCTGCTGTAATTTCGTATATTACTAAAACACGCTGTCTATTAATAGAAATATTTTTTTAATAACATTTTTCTTAACATAATAAATACACTTCAGCTTAAACCTACATGTACATTTTTTATAGTATCTCCCAGGGTCAAAGGTCAAATTAAATCATTGAAAAGAGCTGAGCAAGCAAGAAACATGATCTACAAGATAAAAATAACCCTAGCTCTAAATACACCCCCATGCCTCAGTTCAATACCTAACCCTAAATACAACCCTCAGGTTAGCTACTACAAAAATTGCTGCCAAAAGGTCTTTAATACCACCAATAATAATTAGGGTTGAAAAATAACCCAAACAAATCATTATAAAACTAAGGGTAAAAAATACGGTCTCTCACGTAAGCGTATAAAAAACAATTTAGGCTTTAATTAGGGATAAAAAATAAGGGTGAAAAAACGCGGTCGACCACGTGGGCATAAAAAAAATGGCCGCGCAAGTGCCCCACACCCCCGGAGCTTTTGTGACGTCAAAATCCAAGATGGCGGCGCAAGTGCCCTGGTACTACTTCCATATTTGCGTTATAATTGGAAATATAAGGTCTACATGCTTAAACAATTCTCTTTTCAGCTTGAGAATATCTGCGAACACTGCCTGTTGGTTGAACGTTATGGCAAGACGATGCAACAGTTACGATGCCGTTATCAACCCATCGTACATATGCAATTCCATAGCTCCTATCAAGTACAGACTTATATGTACCTCTTGCTTTCTTCTTCATATCAGCACTATCTGTATGGGACAAGTGCGAGGAAGCCGGTTTTGTAGAAATGCTCCCGGTAGCTTGATAGCCGTTTTTCTTTAAATAACACAGTAGACCTGGACCAGTAAATAAGTTGTCAAAATATGTTTTATACCGGGTGTTTTTATTTTTTGTCTTAAGTTTATCAATCATGGTTGGAAGTGGGTAGCGGCCTTACGAAAGACTTCTCATAATCTTCGCATCGCCTTGTGTTATTACCCTGGTACATTTCAAAATTCATCAGATAACCTGAAGTAATATTCAAAGACCACACTTTATAACCGAATCTGATTGGTTTACCCCTAATAAGTTGTTGACAGCTGTGTCTACCGTAATATTTAATCATAACAGAGCTATTCTTCAGGTACATACAGCTACCAACATTTGGATTTGACTTTGTCCATTATCGAACTTATCTTCCAAACTGTATCAGTGTTATCAGGCATGTTATTGTCAGGGCAATGCAAGAAGCGGATAATTTGTAAGAATCTATCACGCCGCATAGAGGTATAAACTATTATGTTTCGCATATCTTCTTTGAATCCCAGTAATACCTTTCTCCGGGTAGGTTATTGTATCCGCTTAGAATTAAAATACCTATAAAAGGTCTCAATCCATCGTCAGTGATTTTAGGGTTAGCACAATTTTTATATAAAGCATACTTCTCCGTTTCTTTAACAATAAATGATATATCAACATCAAATAATTTTTCGAAAATCTATGTCGGTGACAAATTAGTATTCACGTCATAATTGCTACGAGAGCTAGTCTGGTCGGACATTTCCATATCGTCTCGTATCCAATCTGGTTCTTTGGTAAGCGATTTTAAGCATTGCGCTTACCGTAGCTACCACATGCACCTCCTATACGCGTTTCATTTGAGAGTACAATTTCTGCGGCTGCACATAGCTGAGACCCGGGTATGTTATCTAAAGTGCCACCACCGTCTTCCTCCCCCAGAGTCTTCATCAGTCAGCACCATGACATCATCTGGCGCTCTATATATATTTCTTGAATTTCATCACTAAATACTATATCTGACGCCTCTTGCAAGCTACATAAGTCCACGCCTGAAATAAAAATATTTAAAATGACTACTGTAACACCTAGAGTTACCATATGGTAATGGGTCTACCAAATTCACTACCCTGAGGGTAATATTCTTAGGTTATATCCCAAGACTTATGAATTTTGCCGTTTAAAACTACCGCAGCTTTTTTTAAAGTTTGGTTAGAAAATAGTTGAGACTTAATAATTCAAATTAAGAGTCCGAGACCGGAGGTCGAGGGCCCTTTGTGAATTATTAAGTCGAGAGTATTTGCTAAAAAACAAATTAAAAGTAAAAAAGCTGCTGTACTTTTAACCAAAAAATTCATAGGTCGAGGGGTGTGTGTTAAGATTATTTACTAAATCAGTTTTGCCGATTATTTATTATTACAAATATTGTAAACGTAGCAAAAAAAGGTTTTTAATTTAATAATTAGTTGTTTTTATGTTATTATTTTACACTATTTAGATGTAGTAAATAATTTCAATTAAAACTTAGAGTACGTTATAGTCACAGCTACACTTGTTGACAACTCATTGCGATTGCTAGAATTACTAACGGTTAAATAGAAAATCTGTAATACCTACTCAAATGTAGGTTCCATCGTTCTTTCGAAAAAAAAATGTAACTACACTTTAAAGAACCCTTATACATCAGATATCACAAACTAAATTACACTTGCTTTTATTCGTAAATTAGGCTTTTATAAACAATTTTGAAGCGCCATCTATCTAATGGTAGCATAAGTTTTTTATGCAGCAGCTTATCAATTTCTGTTTTACTAGTGTTACCATATGGTAACGCTAGGCGCTTACGGATTAACACAATGTACAGTGCAAGTAAAACATGTAATAAACCTACGATAAATGACAAAATAAGCAGAAAATCGTGGATTACTTAGACCTTATACAATAAAATAAAAGAAAAAGACAAACTTTAAAGGAAACGGAAGTCAAGTCCAACTAATTTAGGTTATAGGGAAGCATACAAAGCTTTTAGAAATGCTCTGAGTAATGAGATAAGAGATGCCAAAACCAAATACTTCCAACAAGGACTCTCAAATAAAAATAAAATCTAGAGGGAGATAAATTACGTACTCACCTGAAAAAAATAAAAAAAACGTAGATAACAAACACATTGGTACATTAAAACGGTGAAAAATTCTCAGAAACGTGTCGCAATGAAATAAAAATTTTATAGTCACATACCAGTATAATATATCCATTCCAAATGATAATCACGAAGGACCAACTTATTCTCACGTTACGCCGCCAGATGCTAAATCAATAGAAAAGATAGTGCAAGATATGAATTTAACCATACCAGGATTGGACAATGTAAGGTGTAAAGACCTAAAAAACAACATACACGAGTTTAAAAAATTAATTTCAAAACTACTAAGCTTGTCAATAAAACAAGGCACACATCCAGAAAAACTGAAAACGTCAATTGTAAGGCCGATCTACAAAAAAGGAAATCCTGTGGACTTCGTCAACTACATGCCAAAAGTATATTACCTGGAGTAAAATTTTTTTTAAAATATGGGGTTAAATGCTTAAATAAATACTTACGTGAGAATACACTAATAAACAATAATCAGTATCGTTACCAAGCAGCCAAAGGCACAGAGCAACTACTAGTAAACGTAACCGATCACATTAACAATAACTTAAATACTCATAAGTACACAATTGCAATATTCATTGATTTCAGAAAAGCCTTCGACACAGTCAATCGCTCATTATTCATCAACTGCATGAACCAGATTGGAATTAGAGACAAAAATCTTCAGTGGTTTCAATGTTACTTGAAGAATTTGTAATTAATACAAGGAGGCATATTGTGAAGAAGAAAACGTGCAGAATGGGGTACCACAAGGTAGCAACCTAGGTCCAGTTCTATTTTTATTATACGTAAATTGCACCTTTAATCAGATAAACTAAGCCCATTTATACGTGTGTGCTGATGATGCAGTCTTGATGTATTCCCATCACAACATAGACATCTGTCAGGACGTAGTACAAGACAATTTTAATAAAATAGCTGAATGGACACATGAAAGAAATTTGTTTATAAACATAGAAAAGATATGCACAATGACGTTTAACACATCTCACATGGAAAAATTAAGCTAATTAGCATAACTTTGCATTCTTGTAATTGCTTAGTTAACTCAAGTAACTGCAATTGCATAAAATTAAGAACGTATCGCAAACAACATATCTAGGACTAATTATAGACTCTCAATTAAAATACCACAAACATATTGACAATCTACATGCAAGAGTGAAAAGAATGATAGGCTGTTTTTATTTACTAAACAGATACACAGACAAGCAGACAATGAAGATTGTGGACAAAGCGTTAGTGGAATCCATTTTAGTATACGCAGTGTGGGGATGCGCGGAAGAAACCTATTTACATAAATTAGACTTGTTACAGATACAGATGTTAATGATGATACACAAAAATGAAATCACCGAAAAAGTAAAACTATTAAGACAAGTTGACACAGTAACTCGAAGAGGATTTTATAAATTTTTCAATACATAGAGGAATTATGGCGAGAACGAATATAAAGTGCCGCTAGGCCGCAATTATGAAACCAGAAAAATTTACTATTCAATTCCATGTTGCTTCAATAAATACGGAGAAAGATCATTAAAGTGCATTATACCGAAACTATACAATTCAATACCAATTCATATAAAGTATCCTGACAGAATCGGAATATTTAAAAAAGAAATAAAGAAATGGACCCTTTTGTAAAACGTTACGTATGAAAAATAAAATTTACATGACGATTATTTTAGAAGATTTCTTTTTCTTTTTCTCTTTATGATTTTTGTAGAATGCTATTTTATTTGTGATACTTATTTATAATTTAATTATTGCTAATAATTATTTATTTGTATATGCATGAACATTTAATTTTACGATAGATACATTCATTTGAGATCAGTTTAAATATTCAATCAATTAATTTTAGATTGTTTTCCACTTACATTCTTACCAAAACAAGGTTAATTAAATATAACACATACACATCCAATTCGAACCCATCATTTAGTAATAATCTCTAGACAGCGACAAAAAAATGAATTTAATACCTTAAGTACGACAGAATAATATAATGATTAATTGTGAAATGTAAAATTATAGGAATCAAACGTTAAGTCTTTTAAGACTTTGTTGGACCTGACGAAATGTACGTTATTTGAACCAATCAATTCAATTCATATACTGTTACTATTACTATTAGTGTTACTGTTACTGTTACTGTTACTGTTACTGTTACTGTTACTGTTACTGTTACTGTTACCGTTACCGTTTGTCAGGATATTTTGAACACCCTGTATACGTATTGGTTAGGTCTTTATCTATTTAGTTAGATTCCGAATCTTTTCTTTTCTTTTCATTCAATTTTAGTTTAAGAGCTTACTGTAGATAATGAATATTTTGTTTGAATAGGTCGCGCTGTATGTAAAGGAATCTTAGTAATGTGCAATTGTGCATTATCTTTACTCATTGTAGATAGGAGTTACGTATTTTTTTTTGGGTGTAGTTACGTAATTTCATTAATAAACGTCAGTGTAGTTTTTGGGATGTTGAATACAATTTTCAGGTTAATGCCCGAATCATATTTGGGATTTTATTAAGATAAATTCGTTTTATTTTGTTACATAGTTTCATTACAAAGAAGTGTTGTTATCGCGTTGGTGCCGTACTGTCGCATCCGTGCAGAGGACCAATTTGAGAGTCGGAATTATGGTTTTCATCCATATAAATACTATGGGTGGGCGATTGGTTGTACTTTTGCAATAACATATCCGTGTCGTGTCGAAGGGAAATGCAGATGTAGCAGTTTCTTCGCCTTCAGTCGAGCTACCATCGTATATTTACGGGGGTGGAAATTTTAAAGTTCAAATGGTTGATTGGTTTGTTTAATTGCATTTGTATGGAGGGGAACGTTTTTTTAATATGGCGAAAAAGTGAGTTTGAAAGGAAAAGGACCCTTCCCTAAGCTTTTGCCGCGTGGAGTCGTGTGTGTGGAAAGTCGTTCGAACTAGCGGAATTTAGGGTTTCATAATTGTGCGAGCTCCTAGTGAAATTTCTTTAAGTAGTGTTGAAGACTTGGAAGATTAGTCGAATAAAACCAAGTTTGAGATATTTTGTGAAGTAACATTTCAACCGAGCTCGTTCATTAATTCAATTTATTGGAGAATAACGGCATCTTCGAGTACATTTATGATAGAAATTTGGGTTCGTGTTTTTCTGTAGTGCGAACCCGAGGATTATTGAGTTTCGTGATTAACGAGACATAATTAGAGAACCCCTTTCCTAAAAGTTAAGTGTACGTAGTGAACGAACACCCAACCACACCAACTGATTAAGATTGTTTTGTTTGTAATTAAACTTACTAATTTAAGTTGTGTAAAACAATTTGCTGAGTGTTAGTCGAACCTTAACATCTTTGAGTTAAAAGAAATTATTAAAGTGATCTAATTTAGTTACTACTGCTTCAATAAGTTACGAGACATTATTGGTGTCAATTCTGGAGAATTTTGTAAATTAATTTAAAATCAAGTTGAATACGCGGTAGCGATCTACTAAGAGTTGGTATTGCCGTCATCAAGGAGTAACGTCTAAGACCGTGGGCCCGCTCGAGCCTGACCCGACGCTTTCACGGAGCAAGGATCATCTCCTAGTTGCCTATGTGACCTAGGTAATTCAATTCATATTCTGTTTGTTGGTCTTGCGACCTATGAGAATAAAATTTGGTTGTGTTTTATGTGGAATATTTTATGCAATGTGTGTTAATGGAGGAACCTGTTGGAAGTAATTATTGTTGAATTTATTGTGTCATTTTGTTAACGTTCACGGACAGTTTTCTTTGTCTATTTAGAAGCTGTTTAAAGTGTTTATGATACTGTTAATATTTTATGCATGGAGGTAAATAAAATCTTACCTTAATTTCTTTATGTAAGATTTGCGTACGGACGTAATTCAGGTCTATAGAAATTTTTAGGATACTATTTAGCTTGAGATAGATAGTTTGCTACTGGCCAGACTTCAATGAGGTAAAAGGTTAAGAGTAGACGATTATCATTTTATTCAAATTGACATGCTGTTCAAATTTTAATTGTTTTATTTTGAGTTAATAGATATTTATCTTAGTTACTGTTTTGGAGTAATTATTTTAATATTAGGCGTTGACAAATGGTGATGATATATTGCTCAAATAGGAAGCGTCGCCGAGTTTTAATGAGAGAAGTTTGGAGTTTTTTTTGGTTTCTTGTTTTTTTGCAAAGATTAAGTTAACGTAACGTAGCTTACCAGTTTAGAGAAGCTTCGTAACCGAATTGAAGTCAGTTTGGTATGTGTTATTTGGATTTGTTTAAGGAAGATTAGTAAGTTAACGTAGTGGGAACCTTAGTGATTTGTATTGAGTATTGAATTTGAATATTGCTGCACGGTGGTAAGTTTATCACATTAAGGTGCAGATTTTGAACCCTTTCAGGTGAAGTGGACACCTGGGTCTATTTGCGTTACGATTTGGTAAGTGGGGTAAGTTGGGTATTAAGACCACCACGTACCGTCGTTTATTTCGCGTTTTAAAACACTCTGGTGTGTTCGTTTGGAATATCCTGGCGCCTACCGGAACCTATTGCGACATTTCCCCGATTTCGACCTTGGTAGATGGCGTATCCTACGGAGAAGAAACTGCTTTTCCCGATAGACCCTCACCCGCACGCCGAGCTAGCCGTGCAAAAACCAGGTTTATCTGTCACCTTGTCCTAGTGAGCATTTTTACCGTTACCGTTACCGTTACTGTTACCGTTACCGTTACCGTTACCGTTAACGTTACCGTCACTGTCACCGTCACGATCTAGATCACGACCGCGATCACGATCTCGATCGCGATTGTGATCGCGATCACGATCACGATCACGACTACGATTACGATTACGATTACGATTACGATTACGATTACGATTACGATTACGATTACGATTACGATTACCATTACGACTACGGTTACGATTACGAGTACGATTACGATTACCATTATCATTACCATTACCATTACCATTACCATTACCATTACCATTACCATTACCATTACCAGTACCAGTACCATTACCATTACCATTACCATTACCATTACCATTACCATTACCACTACCACTACCACTATTACCATTACCATTACCATTACCATTATAATTACCATTACCGTTACCAGTAACGTTACCATTACCGTTACCGTTATTATTACCAATTCCATTACCTTCACCGTCACCATCAGCATTACCATCGCCATCACCATGCCCATCACTGTCACTGTCATTGTTACTGTCACTATCTCTGTCACTGTCACCGTCACTATCACTTGCTGTCACTGTCACTGTTACCGTAACTCTTACTGTACTCACAGTAACAATAAAAATCCCTATCACAATCACAATCACTATCACTATCACTATCACTATCACTATAACTATCACTATCACTACCACTATCACTATCACTATCACTATCACTATCACTATCACTATCACTATCACTCAGCAGAGGCTGAGGGAATTTGAGAAACTAATGAATTGGAAACGCTAGATAATTCATGTCTAAAAATAGTATTAAATGTACTAAAATGCTCAATACGGGACATGTATTGCTAGTACTGTAGATGTCAACTCGCAAGAATATGAAGAACTTAAGCAGATTATCGAACAGAAGGGCAAACTAAGTGAAGCCCTGAGAAATTGGATTTGTAGGTATATTAGAACAGCACAAGAAGCGTAAATGCGTGGAAAATAATTTGGACTAATTTTGATGGGAAAATACTACATTACGCAAATAAAGTGTAAAATTTTATCGTTATATCTTAATAGACCACATTTTGAATCTGCCAAATTGAAAACTTATATTTGTAGAAAGTATCAACTTTTTCAAAATGTTTTTTGTGTAACAGGTAAATGACATTACTAGATCTGCCAGCAGACTTTATTCATCGATAAACAGAAAAATTTCTTTATAATAGATGCTTTAACAATGTAATAATTAAATTAATAGGAAACTATAGGTTTCAGTTAAAAAATATGGGCTTGTAAATACTCGCTTTGAATGATTGTGATATTTATTACATTATCATTATTTTTTATGACAAAGTCTCATATTACACTATTGCCATTGTATTTTTTATAAATGTATAAATAATGCTATTTCTCGTCTTCAATGTGCGTACTCTAAATCTGGAACAGGAAATCAACGTAGGGTTACTCGTTTTGAATACTTATCAAATTTTATCTTCCACGTTTTAAATGGTAAAGTTATAATTCAAAACATACTAGTGAGTAATGTAAGTTGCCTGCACTGAAGGAGAATTGTATATCAGCAAAGTTATTTTAGAACGAAATGTTATTTTAATATATAACTTAATATTACAGTTAATGTCTTCAAAATTAATTATTTTTAAAATAATTTAAACTAGTATGTACGATTGGAATGAAATTCAACTAGTTCTTTACTCAAGCACAAAATTTACAATTATTGCCATTTGTACGTAATGAATACATTTTAAATGATATTTTTTAGCTCTGTTTACAAAGGAAACGTAAACTTAATGTATATTACTACTAATTATGTCAATTTTACACTTTATTTTGCTAAAAATAATTAAAAGTGAAACCAGATCTCATAGAGCTGAACAAATCTGTTATATCGGGACGTTAATTCAATACCTTAAGCATTTCTAAAACCTAAAATTAATGATTCATTGACAGAACGAACATTAAAAACATTGATTAAATGAAATCGTTATAGCCCTTCCTAGTTTTCCTTAAAATTACACTTGTAGAAAGCAAAATTGGTGCAACACCGTAACTTGCAATTACGAGTTTACTATTTAAGAACGCGTATGTAAAAGTTATCGTAAAATCCGTAAATTTGTCTCAACGGAAATAGCGAACACATTGCCATGAATATTTAAAAATTCTTTGTAATACTCAAAATACAAAATATATGAAAAAAATTAGACAGATTAATCTACCTATAGTATTTTATTAAAATATAAAATTTTCTTTATTTAAACCATTAAAGTTATACCCCAAATTAGATTAATTTGTTTTATGAAAATTATAATATTCATTATGTGCACAACATTCGGTGTATTTCAAACAGTGTTTTACATTGTTAGCATCGTAAACATATTTTTACTGGCGATAAGACAAGTTTACTGGCGAGCCGTACACTGTATAATATTTTACTTTACTCAATCGTAAATAACAATTAAAATTGTGAAATGATGATATAAATCTATTTATAACGAAATGTCTAAATCTGTAAAAATGTCACAAGGACATTTGCAAGTTGTAAAATTTCTTTTAGATGCATACACGCACACACACGCACGCACGCACATACGTACTTACACGGATGTACTTATTCACTCACGTATGTACGCAGACACACTCGCACATACGCACGCTCGCATATACTTATTCATTCAGATACGCATGTAGACTCAAACGCGCACGCACGTAGACACACATGCCCGAACGTACGCACACGCACACGAACACGCCCCCGCACATGCACATACATACGCACACGCATACGCACACGCACACTCACTCACACACACGCATACGCACACGCATCGCACACACACGCACACGCACTCGCACACGCACACGCACAAGTACACGTACACGTACACGTATACCTATACGTACACGCAAACGCACACGCACACGCACACGCACTCGTAAACGACACGTACATGTACACGCATACGCACACGCACCCGACACACACGCACACGAACACGCACACGCACGACACACGCACACGCACAGGTACAGGCATACGCACACGCACACGACACGCACACGCACACGCCACGCACGCACGCACCGCACACGTACTCGTACACGTACGTATACGTATGCGGACACGCAACACGCACAGACACACACACACACACACGCACACGACACACACACCACACCACACACACGAACACGAACACGCACACACACACACACACACACACACACACACACACACACACACACGTAAAGGCACACGCACACGCAAACGCACACGCACCCACACACACGCACACGACACACACGTACACAGCACACGCACACCACACACACGCACACATACGACACGCACGCACGCACCTGCTCGTACACGTACACGTATACGTACACGGAGACGTAACGCACACGCACAGACACACACACACACACACACGACAGCACAGCACACCACACCACACGACACGCATACGCACACACACACACACACACACCACACGCTCACACACGTACGACACGCACCGCACGCGCCCGGACACGGACACTGACGCGGACACGGGCACGAGCACTGGTACGGGCACTGACACGAACACGGAGAAGGATACCGACGCGAACACGGACAGAAATCGTGGTTGAACGTGTTGAAACTTTGTCTATCGCCGTGAAATGGGTTAATTAGTAGATTGAGCGAAAAATGTCGATTGCATAAACTTCTATACCTACATATGCATATATAGGATTTGAAGAAAGTATTGACGCCGTGTACGCTCGAGCATGTAGTAGTGAAACCGGCGTGGATAAAACATTTCAAATGTTCGTTCTTTGCATTGGGTGTATTCGGTACGAATATGTCATAATACATTGCAACATTAGTAATGTCAAATTCATTTCTGTGCAAATGAACGTGAGTGTAAATAATTAGTTGAAAATTGTTTTGATCAATCGTCTTAGTTTTTTTTTGTTAGTATGCTCATGCTTATGTTAGTAATCACTAAACTGTACCGTTACTAAATAAAATTCCAGCTTCAGTAGTGGCGTGCGTACGGGCACTCACTTTGATATTTTTGAAGAAAAAAAATGATACGCCACTGATTCCTTGAAAAACAAAATTACATTTTAATTTCTCGTTCAATTTGAAAAATAAAAGCTCTCTTGAATTATGTTCCTAGAATGTTCCGTTTGGGAGTAATAAAATAAAAAGCGTTGTATTGTACGAGAAAATTATGTAATTTAATGATTGAAAGAATACGTTACAAATTGGCATCTGCCTTCACTGAACAACAACAAAAACAACAAATGGAAACATACAGCATAAACATAATATTGGGAACAAGTAATATGGAACGGTAATCCTTCACTCAAAATGCATGCTTCTGCCCTCCTTCTCATGGAAGTCCGCACTCGTTGAAATATTCCCGGAGTATGTTTTATATTATTACATGCTGAAACTATTCTCTCTTTCAATTCTTCTACACTGTTAATGGGACTTGTGTACACTAGCGTTTTTAGATAGCCCCACAAGGAAAAATCTAAGCTGTTAAGGTCGGGGGACCGTGGTGGCCATGCTTGAGGTCCCCCACGGCCAATCCAATGATTAGAATAACTAGTATCTAGATGATTGCGAACCATTCCACTGAAATGTGCTGGTGCACCATCATGCATGTACCACATATGGTGTCTTATTAAAAGCGGAACATCCTCAAGCAACTCAGGCAATTGTTCACGAATGAAAGTAAGGTAAGATTGTCCATCAAGTCGTCTCGGAAGAAAGAATGGGCCAATAAAGTAATCGGCTATAATTCCTGACCAGACGCTCACCGAAAATTGATGTTGGATATGGGTTTCAGTTGTGGCTTTGGGATTCTCATCCGCCCAAAAATGGTTATTGTGAAAATTCTGAATCGCATCTCTTGAGAAATTACATTCGCCCGTGAACAGGATATGTGAATCGAATTGTGGATTATGTCGGTCCATTGCTCGAGAGAAAGCTATCCAGTTCTCCTTCTGACAAAGAATTACCGGAGGCACCTTCTCCCTGGTGTCCTCTTGAGTAGTCTGCTCCATTGCTGCAGGGCTGTTGGTGTAGGGTTTCAGGGCCTGGAATCCGTTGTCCGTGGGTGGCGGCGTAGACGGGCGAAACTTCGGGGTCTTCTTCGGCTTCTTGTTTTGCAGCACGAACTCGTCGGGGCTGGTGGATCCGGGGCGGGCTTCTTCTTCAGTAGTGTCGGTTGCGGCTGCGGCGCCGGAGGTGACAGTGGCACTCCTGAGCTACCTGCTCCTCCAGGAACTGCTGGTAGCGGCGCCTGTTGATGTTCGGCTCCATCATCGTAAAAACGACGATATCTCTTTTTCAAATCGACTGGCTAGTCTTGTCTAAAGTTGATCTTTTCGGATCGAGATCACAACCTCGAATGCTGTGCATCCGCAAACCGCGCAACGACTACTGCGGGTTGTGTGACTTCGGGAATGTCGGATGAGAAGATAATATAGAGGATCGGGCCTAAGGCAGAACCTTGCGGTACGCCTGCTGTAGGTTGGAAAGTATCTGAGAAGGTTTTCCCTACTTTGACCCGAACTGACCGATTAGTCAGGCACGAGAGTAGCAGTTTGGAGAAGGGATCTGGAATGTCGAGTTTACTGATCTTGTGCAGTAGACCTGAATGTTAGACCCTGTAGAATGCTTGCTTAATGTCCAGAAACACAGCCAGATTGCATTGCTGGTGGTCTCTGTAAGCAGCTTCAATAAGGGATTGTGACACGTTCGGTTGGGACGGAAGCCTAATTGGCTGTTGGGAAGGAGATCGTTAAATTCGAGGTGGTCACTGAGTCGCCTGGCTAGAATCTGCTCAAAGCATTTTCCGAGGCAACTCAGGTGGGAGATTGGTCTATAGGAGGAGGGTGAGGTTAGGTCGGCGTGGGGTTTTGGTATCATGACGGTGGAGGGCGATTTCCAGTCCGTTGGGAAGTGGGATAGGGTTAAGCATTGGTTGTAGATGTTGGAGAGTAACCGGAGGGCTGGGTCGGGTAAATGACGGAGGATTTTTCGATTTAGGCCGTTATAACTTGGGGCAGAAATTTTTCCTTTTTTGAAATATGTGTGGACCTGGTCGGTCGTGATGGGGGTATAAAAAGGATTCTCGTTATCGAGTTGGATTTCAGGAAGGTTAAGGTTGCGGAATTCTTCAAGGCGACCCTCGAGGAGTGCCTTGAACCGGTTATCGAATGGGGGATCATCAGGGGATCGGAAAATGGATTGAAGGTGGTGACCAAAGAAATCGGCCTTTCCTTGGTTGGAGGAGATTAGATTGCGCCGAGGGCGGTTAGGTGGGATTTAGGGTTTACTTTCCTTCTGTCCAGTCTATCGAACTGTTGTCAGAAGAGTTTACCATTTTTATAATCTAGCTGGGAGGTGGTTTTGGTCCAAGAGTCATCGGCGTGTTTGTTGGCTTCTCGCCTGATTAAGGCGTTAAGGCGATTGTATTCGGTCTTGAGTGCCGGATCCCTAGATTGCAAAAATTGACGATAGATTCGTCTTTTCTCTCATTCAGTTCCCGATGCGCCGTGGGAGCGGTTTTCGGGAAATGTTGATGCTTTTAATGGGACAGAGATATCGACCGCTGCCGTAATTACGGCAGTTAGGTCTCTAATGGCTTTCTCGAGATCTTGGGTTGTTTGAAGCTTGGGTGTAGGAAGGTTGTTGGAGATATGTTTGGAGAACACATTCCAGTCTGCTTTCGAAAAATCTTTAATGGTTATGTATTGAGGAGGTGTAGGGGGAGCTGGACAAAATAAAGTTTTCACCAGTAGGGTACGTGATCTGATGTGATCGTGGTGCCTAGGAAGCACTCACAAATAGTGTGCTATGGGTTTTGAAACTATGATATGATCTACTACTGAGGCGCCTAAATGTTCGAAATATGTCGGCTGTGCGTTAGCGATTCGCAAAAGCGGCAACTGCAACAGAGCCGATGATAGCCTGTTACCGTTGTCATTAGTTGCGGTGTCACCGAATTGGATGTGGCGGGCATTGAAATCACCTAGGATGACAGCATTAGGGAGGCCGGATGCGTAAATCAAAAGGTCATCGGATAGGGTGTTGTGGCCGGGCGGGTTTTAATATGAAATGAATAATATCGGAGTGGGGAAGGGCACCGTCACAGCAACGCATTCAAGATGCTGTAGGTGCGTAGGAAGTTGAAAAGGAGTGGACGGGAAGCAATTTTTAATTAAGAGGGCGGTTCCGAGTTGGCTGTTGTTCAAGAAGGTGTGATATGATTTGAAATTAAGTGTGCATCTGTTAGTGAGCTTTGTCTCCTTGATGGAAAGGATGTGTATATTATGACCTTCATCCATGTACCGTATACGCAGGCGCCTTTTCTCAGTTGGAAGAAGGATTAGCAGAGCGAATCTAGGATGCGAGCAACCCTATTTCACCGGTCGGGGAACATGTGGAAAAGGGTATGGGTTGGGACTCATGGTAAGGGAATCGGTGTCGGGGGTGAGTTTGGGGTGGGCGGTGTCTTCCGAGTCGGACCTTTCGGAAGACAGGATGGGTTCGAGGGTTGTCATCTTCGACAGGGAACTGAGAGGTTCCCGTCGCTTCCGGCAGGAGGATCTGTGGCTTTCGGATGGAGCGGGAAGGGCACTTCTCAGCGGTATGTCCTACCTGTGTGCAGGTAGAACAATACTTGGGGAGAGGTAGCGGGATAAGGGATGGTTCGCAACTATAGTGTCGCCCGAACATGACGACACCGTGTGAGAGGAGGAAGTCGAGGGTTTTGTCGCGGACTATGGGTGTGTGTGTGTTCGTAGCCTTAGAGGTAATACGAACGACCTTGTTCACTTGTGAAAGATCGATCGCATCCCAGATCTCTTCGGTTAGGATGTCCTTATCCATGTGACGAATCACGCAGGAAAAGGAAGGGCGTCTAGGAGTGGAGTTGTAGGGACGAGGACCGGAGAGTTGGGTAAAGGTGACGGTGGGATCGACGAAGTTAGGTCGCAGCCTAAGCTGTGTACCATCCGGTAAGGGCGAGGAGGTCTCTAGGAGGCAGGTGTGGTTGTGGTTGAACGTTACGTTCAACCAGGGAAGGGTAAGGGATTTCAAGGGGTTAAACAGGGTTTATGGGTGGTTATGGATTTAGGTATATTGCGAATTCAATATCTATAGGATTGAGAGCGGGTAGAATTAGGATTGGGGGTAGCGGGTGTGGGAATCACGGTAGGTATAGGTTGCTGGGCGGGTGTAGGCAGCAGGGCAGGTTTGTGTGTAGATTCAAGTGGTTTGAATGTAGGTTTTGAAGGTTTTGTGGAAACGGTGGAACGTGTAGAGATGGAGGAATGTGTGGATGAGGTGGAAATGGAACAGGTGTTTGAATGGAAGCGTGTGCGTGAGGATGGTGGCGACGAAGCGAGAGTGTGTATGTATGTGTGTGTAGGTGTCGGTGTAGGACGATCCTGTAGTTGGCGGTCGCTGTGTCCTGGATGCTTCTTGTATTTTCGTTCTTCGCTCCTGCTGTATTCCGGTGGCTCCCGCTTGCTGCTAGACTGTGCCTCCTCTACTGATAACCGCTTCTTCGTGTTATCTGTATTCAAGTGGTGATAGATCTACCTTCGAAGCGGCGAAGATCACGATGCTGGAACGATGAGCGTAAAAACGCCAAGTTCTTTTTTGGAATTAAGAGGTTTGTAATAAAAATCACAAAAGCTCCTACGCGCGAAGGGGATTACGTTCGATACCGAGGTTCGAAATGCCCTAGTAGTGAAGGCGTCGTGAATAAAACATTTCGAAGGTTAGTTCTTTGAGTTGGGTGTATTCGGTACGAATATGTCATAATACATTACAGCATTAGTAATGTTAAATTCATTTCTGTGCAAATGAACGTGAATGTGAATAAGTAATTGAAAATTGTTTTGATCAAAGGTCTGAGTAACCAAGAATACTGTTTATAAAGTCTGTTATAATGTATTTTAACACTAGGTTATATTATTTATAAAAAAGAAAAATAAAAGGGCAGGAAGTGGTCTTTTTAAAGGGAATAAATGTATACGTATTATTCATATACGTTTAAAGGAAAAAGGGGTTAAAAATATACTATATACGTTATTATGTATCTTGAAAAAAATTCCAAATAGAATTAGCAGTTTATTTCAATTTCCAAGTACAGATCTGTAAAGGCATCCATGCGTGTATGACAATAAACTCCACCTTGTATGGCCGTTTTTCTTTGCATAATTTAATGCTACTGTCTTCTCCAATTTTACTAACTCAATCTGGCTCAAAAACCGATACACGCTCTACATACACCATTAAATTACATTATACCTACTTATTTAAGAGTATATAACGAGTTCATTGTGACTATCTTAATATGCGTATAAAATTCAAAATTTATCGAAATATGGCACGGTTAATAATATTTGGTAAGTTGTATCCTGGGTTACGGTAAAATAATTCAGGAACTAATTTACTCTTGGTTACGGTAAAGCAAATGTGCACTTTCCACAAACTCGCGTATTATGGTAACTAAGATATTATGGAACAGTAACTATGCTTATTAATATAACGTGCGTAACAGGTAAGATGACTACTGCATTAAGTAGACAACAATAGCCATGCTTCGATAAAATGTATTTAACTCGTAGACGTTTAAAAATAAATAGCTTAATGGTTTCTTTGTTTTTCTCTGGATGCTTTTACCAAAAACCTGCCTTCCTACAATTTATTAATATGGAAGTTCTTAATTTGGAAGTACTGTTGATGGGAAGGACGTTAGAATGCACACACACTCTCTGTCGTTACAAAATATTTAAAACTTCTTATCAATACATAATTAGCTTTACATCTTATTATATGTTTATTGTTATAATAAATTACATTTAGCCGTAAGAGTTCAGATTATTACGCTCATACGTGATGTGATAATCCATATAAACAAAAATATTAATACCGCTGAAAAGTGATAATATCTATAATTAATAATTCAAAAGCGATATATAAATTTTTGATCACGATTCACGAATGAAGCAAATTAATTAATTAATAACAATTTTTCACAATAAATTTAAACTGACATGTTTCTTTTTGTGAATTAACTTTGATTGTCTCAATTTTTTGAACGTATATGGTAGTATATTAATAGATTTGCGCTACCCATTCTTATCTGACTGTACCATCATGTGTACGGGTCAGTGGTGCGGGAGGTGACCAGTTGCGGGGCGCGTGCTAGTGGGAGATACCTGCTTCTATATACCTGGTGTTTGGTAGTGTCCGCTCAGCGGTCCATTCATTACGACTTAACTATACTTAAGGAATTTGTCTTAAGTGGTATTTATCGGGAACCAATATTCAAATATTAGTATTATACAGCCGGACGTTTAAAGATTTGAATTTAAACTCTAAAGTGTTGTGTAAAAAATCATTAAGAAAAATGGATACGTTATTTCCGTTTAACGAAGAATTATCCAAAAGACTTTGTCTTCCGGTAGAAAGCCCTACGTACACTGACTCAAATAATAATAGTGATTCAGATAAAACATCGTGCGATGATAAATATTCGTTAAGACCGCGTCTTCTTCGAAGGCGAAATATCGAGCAAGGTGTTGAAAAGGTAACCAAAACTCGGATACCAAAACCTAAGCAGAAACCGGCACCTTTAAGTAAATACAGACGAAAGACCGCAAACGCGCGTGAAAGAAGTCGAATGAGGGAAATTAATCAAGCATTTGAAACATTGCGACGTGCAGTTCCATCAATGTATTCAACAAATGTGGGTACGAACGAAAAGTTAACAAAAATAACGACCCTTAGACTTGCAATGAAATATATATCGACTTTAAGTGCGGTGTTAAACGGTCCCGATTTAATAAATTCGGATTTTCTTTCGGACTGTAGTGATTTAGATTGCTTATTGCTGGAATCTGATGGAGAATCTCTTCCTTTAAGATCAGATTTTTCCGATCATTCAATAACTCCTGCAGATTTTGCCGTCGACTTTCCAGATGAGTCACTTACGTCAGTCGATTTTTCACCTCTATCTGCAGATTTTACAGACCATTTATCATTTGATCCATTTTATCGGACATTAGTTAGCCTATACTAATTAATGTATAAATTGAAGTGAATTCTAAATGTGTAATTTCTATTTATCCAATACTTAGTATTGTAAAAAACTACAAATACACTTCCTAATTTGATTTTTAAATTTCTATGGCGAACATTTTAAATGTCGTTGTTTATATTTATAATTGTTTAAATGTATAAAATTGCAATTATTTAATCTTAATATAGTTTTATTATTTCTAACGTGTTTTATTTAAATTAATTTACAGTGCTCAGTATTTGAAAATTGTGGTAAAAGTTGTTCATTATATAATTATGCGATAATAGGTGTCTGTATAACTAAAGGTAAGAAACACGTAAGCGAAGAAAATTGGATCCAAGGTTGACATTTCCACTAACTTCTTTAAAATGCAAAGAGTTCAAGATACTTCTAAGGTAAAAATATGAAATGGGTACGTAACTGGAATTTTTATTATTTACTCATATATTAGTTTTATTATTAAACGTATATGCTACTAGTTATTATTAATTTTCTTCGAATACGTGTCATCAGATTAAACGTTTACTTTATGTTCATCACGTAGCAAATGACTCAAAAAACATGACATTTTTCTGAGATTTTCGAAGAGTATCGATCCTATTGTTCAATTTTTTTATGATTCGGATTATGTCCATTAAAGCTTTTTTTTGAAAAAAGAAAAAGATATAAGGTATTTTAGATAACCTTTTTTTTTCTAAATGTTCGCGGCAATGGGGTTTCTTGATGGTAATGGGAATCTATTAAACGATATCAACCATTGTTTCAAAGATTTTAGTTTTTATTCAACCTTCGATTAGCAGTAATTGTTTTTGTTTGTTTAAATTGCAACCGTAGTATCATTTAATTACACGTAATGAAAGTTAATGGATATTCTAAGGTATCAAATAAAACTAAATAATTTTTGAAAAAAAGAAGTAATTATCGTGATATCCACCTAATTAATCTGTAATTTATTAAGATTAAGTTTATAATGTCGTCTTTAAAAGCATTAAATTATATGTTTTTTAGAAAGTACCCTTGATATGTATATTATAGGATGCATTATATCACTGATAAGGTAAAATACTGGACCAAAATGCTTTATATATTGTTGCCGTTAAAATAAATTTTAGAACTTTGTAATGGGTACATGTATTAATTATTTTTGATTTCAATTTACTAATCCATGTGATTTTTTAAACTTCAAAATTAATAAGCCAAACCTGACCGTTCTTAATATTGACGGTTTAGGTTTTGTACGGAAAATTATACAAAGTGAAAATCTGTTTTAAGAATTCAGGTAAATTAATAAAACACGGTAAGTAGATTTCATATTATTCAAGAGATACTGACTAGTTTACTAAAAATAAAATCCACTAATTGTGATTTTATGTTGTTGGGAATGGACTTTGAGTTTTCAATTTTAGTCATTACTGCACACTCCAATTGAATATTAACTCTACCAAATATTTTAACCCTGCTACCACCACGTATAATTTTGTAATAAACCAAATATATTTTCTTTGAAAACCTTGATTTAAATTGATACCTTTTCGATTTTGTAACGCTTTAATTAAATATTAAATTATTGTTGAAAATATAAATAATCCAACACACAC
Organism: Vesta saturnalis; assembly: GCA_036346205.1. NCBI lineage: Eukaryota > Metazoa > Arthropoda > Insecta > Coleoptera > Lampyridae > Vesta > Vesta saturnalis. The sequence goes on along the minus strand of JARFJB010002371.1, from coordinate 399,600 downwards.
TTTATTAAGTTCATCATAAAACTTAATTATCAATCCAATTTTCAAGAAAAGATATGAAAATACCTTTTTTCACATTAATTTAGATTTGTCATTGATTGAATTTTAAAAATGTGTTATTTTCTATAAAAAAAAGGACCTGTAATAAATACTATACACAGTGTTACAACGAACATTTGTACCCCCGTAAAACTCGGCAAAATAAACGTTTTGATAAAAATTCAAGAACACGTCGATTTTTATATAAAGGGAGACCAATTTTTATGCAAAAATCATTTTGGAAACCTCATCCAAAATTTTTCAATAGGACGAGGGTTCAAATGACTCCTAATTAAGAAGGGCCTTTCAGTATTTATACTACCGTATTCTTTTTCTGTTTCCATCGATTTGTATTTGAGAAATTGCGACTTAAAGTTCCAAAGTGACAAAATTAATAAACTAATAAAAGCACAAAAACGTTAAGACTATCTAATGTATTGCTTAAAATGACCTCACCAAGTTCTTTACAATAATACAATCTGAATCAAACCCAGAACTTACATTTCTCAATACCTAAGTAGTTGCTAGCGCATTTAAAGATAAATCTATCACAGTTGTTACGTATTTTCGGGTTGATTGGCTTATATGATCGTATAGATGCTGTGGCGAGTAAGATTATTTTAACATGGCCATTTGTTTACTAAGACTCAATATATTGGCAACAAATCATTCAAATTAAAATAGATAAATACGGTTGTACAAGTATTGAAAAGATTCCCCATTTTAACAATCACTATTTTAAAATTTAATCGGGGCTGCTACCCGCCGCGCCGCACAGTTAAAGTTGCCAAAATCGATATGTTTTTGGTTGCCAAAATCGATATGTTTTTGGATTTTTGTGGAAACGCTTATTTTGCCGAGTTTTACGGGGATAGAAATTTTTGTTGCGACAGCGTTTGGAATTCAATAGGCACAAAAATAATACGTTCAAATACACTTAATACTGTGCCAGGGAATGAGTTGATTCCTATTATTTAATAACTAAATATGTTTGAGGTATGCAGCTATGCTTATGCAATTTTTACGGATATATACTAATTTTTTATTTTTAATAAATTATGAAATTATATAATTAAAAATTAATATTAATTTTATTAAATACATGAATAAAAAGATTACCTTGAGTAAGATTTGAACCTACGACATGTAGGTAAATATAATGAGCTAACAGTCAAATTACTTATACTAATATTAAATTATTATAGGTTTTGTTATGAACGAATAAATTCAAAAGTAAATATGTATTTAAAAATTATTATTAATTTTATTAAATACATAAATAAAAAGTTTACCTAGAGTAGAATTTACATTAGTTCTACATACATAAAGACCAAATTTACACAGATTGGGGATAGTATCTCGATAGTTCAGTTGATTAGAGCGGTAATTCAATATTAGTCAAGTTGCTTTGGTATATGTGAATCCGGTCGAATGAAAATCACATTTATCCCTCTTACACCTTACCCCGTAGCCCCATCACTACCCAAGAATCATTGAGATCGAGGCACACACACACACACACACACACACACACACACACACACACACACACACACACACACACACACGCACGTACACACATACACATGCAAGCACGCATACACACAGACCATTTTCCACAAACCACATTTATTTGACCGACTGCAATAACTTTCCTTTTAGATGGAAAAGTTAAAGTAAAAGCAGACTTATGTAAGTTTAGTGATTTTTTCAACTTTTGACAATTAATATTAATAGTAATTATACTTATTGAATCTCCTAGAAGCGGTTGTTTGGCTAATGTTGTTATACAGGGCTTTGTTCAATATGAGAATTTATTAAATGGCAACTTCTAAAGTAACGCGTTTAAATAACTGGCAAATAAATACAACTAGCAGGACCTGTCAAACTGACATACGCTACTATGTGAACATTGAGTTTAGGAAAAAAGCAGTCACTATTTTGAAAATTGGCGTTTTTTAAGAAAATGTTAAAAGTTAAATATACGATAGACTCATATGGTTCGAAAGACCACTAACTTTTACATTTATCGGTGACATAAAATACTGGTTGTCCTATTTGAATTAAACAAGTTATTGCTTATCAAAACCTGTAATTATTCAATCTTAATGGACCTGTATAAGTCAGTTATTCTTTTACAAATAGAATGTATAACTTCAATAAGCCCCCGAACTTTGGGACATCCTGTATGTTATAAAACTAGTTTTAAAATGTTCCTCTAAAAGTCCCTATCCATTCCAAAAACAATACTTTCTTTTAATCTTACAGTTTAGTCATAATATTTCGTGCCTCGCTCCATGAATAAATCTGTATACTACTAGTAGTATTCTTGATTAAGTTAGTAGAGGGGACGCAAAAAGTAGCTTTAAACTATTAAAAAAAAAGGGTTATATGTTGTTCTCATATACAAATGGCCGCTTTTCCAGGTCTGTACTTGGAAATTGAAATCAATCACTGATTCTAATGGATATTTATTTAAAGATACAAAATACGTAAATCTTTTTGATATAAGATGCAAAGAATCATCGGGGCAATAATTAATTATATTTCAATTGTTAATTTTTTATCCACACCACTTCTATTACGTCATGAACGCAGCACACATCACGACATTTTTATGCATAAATTGGAAAGTTTAAATTTGTACATTAATTTGTTAAAGTACAAAACACTTACGGATTTGAAGAGTGACGGACGCTTACAGATACGACTTGACGGCATATTATATCAATATGGCGGAGGTGATTACTTTTCTTTCCTTGATACGTCATCTCCCCACAAATACTAACTTAATGGTATGTAATCTTTTTACAATGTTGGCAACCAATGAAATTGAAAGGGCTACAGTTATATTTTCCGTGAAAAATTAAAAAATATTTTAAAGAAGCGATACGGGAGCGATGAGTGTAAAGGTGGTCTCAGACGGCCAGACATGTCAAAACGTTACCTCGTCTGAATGAGGGTACGAATTATAAGGTTAATAAATATAATCTGCTTATAAACCTGTGGGCGAACAGGTGAGTTTTTACTTTAAAAGTTTGAGAGATCCACGCTTATAGTTATCGATATTTTTAAAATTCCAAAAATAATATAATTATACAAATTATATTAAATGGTATATAATTAAACAGCAAGTACAATACTAAAATAGTATATTACGATAAAAATGTCTAGTGTGGAACAACACACCATCTTCCAACCTACAAAAAGGAAATTAAAAGAAATGTAATAATTTTAATAATTTAATAATAATAATTATTTTTAGAAAAATTATGCAACCTCCTTTATAGGTTAATTACGAAAATAGACAACATTGTAAAAATAAAAAAAATAATATACGTCAAACCGACGTTTAAAACTTCATGTTAGATAAAGGTTAATAGACACCTAGATGCTAAATTAAAAACAATTCCAAAGCTGCCCGCTTCTATAAAAATTACGAGTTGAACTAGCTCTCTCGATAGCTCGAATGGTAAGAGCCCTACACACACACATCCACATACACAGACATCCAGGCATGATAGTCGTGATGAAACTTGGCCAAAAGTTGCAAAATGAGCTGATAAGTCGATTTAGCGGTAGTGAAAAAAAATCGATTACATAACCTTCTGTGGCTAGGTTGGAAGAGAAAAAGTTACAGGAGTCAGAAAAAAGGTATGTACTAAATAATCAAATGTATAGTATTCTTGCGCTATCGAAATCATTAAAAAATGGAAATACACGTCTTTCAACGAGTTATCCAGAAGTTTTCAACGATTTACGTAAGTAGTTTCAACGTTTTTTGATTATTTCTATCTCTTTTCAAAACATATTGACGTGTGAGACAGTAACATAAATAATTTGTTGGAACTAGATAAAGATGTACGTCTGCTGTTTCGTTGAACTCCCTATATATTTGTTCATCTACACTATCTCGTATCTAAATATTAATAAATTCCGGATAAGTGACAAATTAATTAATTAAGTTTTTGACTCGATCTTTTTTATAACAATAAAATGGATGCTTCCTAGTTATCAAATTTCTCGATGCAATGATTTCGTTTAAAACATAGAAAAAGTTAACAAAGGGTATAATGTAATCTCAGCAGTTAATGAGTAAAACTATTTTATAAACATTTACGAACGCAGGTTATACCTACTATCAAAGATACGTCAATCTGTCACAGGTATCAGGTGAAACGAAATATTTCATATAACTCAAATTAAAACAGGAATATTTTATTTGATTTCTATTGATGAATGACAGCAGAGGGATGAGAGGTAATTTTGCGAGTACGCTTTACGGTCGGTAGACTCACCTGAAACCCCTGAATGTTTCCATATAGCCAATCTTGCTTGCATTATTTCACAGCCTTCTACATGATTAACATCCCAAAGTTTGTTTTCAGTGGTTTAAGATAACAAAAAATATTTGTCCAAATGACCAGTCAATCTACTCTAAGAATTTGCACAAATTTAATCTTTGATAAAGAAACTTCGTCTTACGATGACGTACAGTAGAGAGGAATGGTTATGGGAATACCATCGCTGAATATTCATCGCCGCCGCCGCAGATACCACACGATGCGATACCGTCGCTGCTCAGCCTGGCGTTCTTTCGAGCGAGCAGCAACGTACCACCGTCCGCCACCGTCTCAAAGAGAAAAGGACCAAAGCAGATCAAGCCAGCACCGTTAGCTGATGTAGCCTAGCCAGCAAAAGTACAGCTAGCGGCTCCGTTGTCATCCACTGCCACCGTCGCTAATACCTTAGAAGAAAGCAAGAAAGAAAATGTCCATTCCGGATGCACCAGAACCGACGACTTCATCATGCATAATCAGACGCCTAAGATGACATCAGTCGTTCACACGCCATCGCCACCCTCGACCAACAACAAGCGCTCCTAACTGTAAAAGATTCACGGACAGCCCAATAGAGATAAACTAGACAACTATGACCTTAAACTAGAAGAACTGAGCTGCCTTCTGATGAGAAATAGATGAAAGAGAGATCGCTTATACGAACTTTAAGGCCATCAGCGAAGGATCCGGATCTAGCCTGTCTGAACCCAGGACCGAGACTGATCAAGTATATAGATAAATAGGGAACTCGTAGCATCAGACAAAATGCGAGTGATTGATTAGTTTGTTACACGTAGCGTGTCCGTAGAAATTTCGAAGACCCGCGTTAGCTCAGAGCTTTCACTACGGTATAATAATGTCCCCTTTTGTTTCAGGTTTCCGTCATGGACAGCGTTGTTGCAGGTCGACAGCACGCTGTCAAGCGCGTCGGCAATCACCAGTAAACAAATTAAGCCCCGTACCGACCAAAAAAAGTCTGTTAACTGTGGTGGGGACCGGACGTGAAACGGAATGCCCCAAGTCACCTTGTTGTCATTGTCGATACCCTGTGTTTGTGAAATTGCAAGGTTTGACCTTTGTCTAGAGCCCTACCCGCCCTACCATCGAAAACAATTTTGTTTCAAAGACATTTTAAACCGCCTTGAACATATTCTCCACTGAGAATTGACCCAAAAACATGATGTTCTGTGTTGTTTCTTCGACTGGCACTCGAGGTAATCAGTATTAACCCCTGGAACAGATAGACCAATCCCGCATTTCGCTCTAGGATTTGAATGACTTTGATTTGTAGTATTAAGTCAAATACGATAATGCATGTTCCCTCCTACATTAAATGTGTAAAACACACGTAACCAATTACACATATTATGTACGTATGAAAATATTTACCATCCAAATGACATATGCATATGTCGGTATAGAAGGTTATGCAATCGAATTTTTTTTCACTATTGCTAAAGCGACTTATAAGCTCATTTTAAAACTTTTGGCTAAGTTTTGCAAAGATCGGTCATCATGCCTGGATATTTGGATGTCTCTATCTCTCTCTGTGCGTGCGTGCGTGTGTGTGTGCGTATGTGCGTGTGATGTGTGGGTGCATCCGTCCGTGCGTGCGTGTGTGCGTGCGCGTGCGATTGCGTTTGCGTGTGCGCGTGTGCGCGCGCGTCTGTGTATGTATGTGTGTGTGTGTCTGCGTGTCTGTGTGTGTGTATGGATGTACGTTAGTATCAACGATAACTTCAGCACGAAAACACCCTACGTACTTAAAATTTTGTATTTAAGCTTGATTTCATTTGGTTTAGAGCTGATTAGATTTTGGGAGAAATCCAGCGGCGGAGAGAGGGGGTTTATTAGAGGCAGTTTTTGGTTTTTATCAAATTTTTCTGAAACAGCAGCAGATACAAAAATACCTAGATATAGACCTTAAACATATCGGTTAATTATGTTCTATGGAATTTTTTGATATGACGCGTAATTTAGCGGAAAAAAATTCCTAAAGTAGAATTTATGACTTAGATACATTTTTTCATTATCTGAATAACGATTAATTTTATTAGAAAAAATGTAGACGTATTTTTTAAAGAAAATTTAATGTTATATAAATTTTCTTTATAAAATTTTTTAAAGCAAAGCGAAATAAATTTAAATTAAATAAATATGATTGAAAATGCGGAATCTGTATTATCGATATTTTTATAAAAGTGGGCGGCTATGGAGTGTTTTTTACGTTAACATGTCTATTAATCTCTATCTGACATAGATTATTTTTTTTACAATGTAGCTTGTTTTCGTTATGAACGTGTAAAATATAGGTTGCATAGTTATCAAAAAAAATTGAAATTAAAATTGTTTCATTCCTTTTAATTTAAGTTAGCATCTAGATGTCTATCAACTTCTATCTGTTTTGAAGTTTTAAACGTCTGTTTGACAGAGATGATTGTTTTTGCGTTTACAATGTTGCCTATTTTCAAAATGAACTATTTTATAAAAGAGTTTGTATAACTATTCTAAAAAAATATTATTAAAATTATTTCACTTCTTTTAATTTCTATTGTGTAGGTTGGAAGGTCGTATGGTGTTACATACCAAATATTTCTCAATACAGTTTTATCTATCAAAATGAAAATCAAATAATGATTATATATAAACATTATGGTATCCAAAATAATTGGGAATTGTCACACTTAATCTCAAAATCTCAGGTAAAAAAGAGCAATTATCTACTAATGTATTTTCAAAACCGATTAGCAAAGTAAGATTAAAACGTTTCCACATGTTCTGACTGTGCTCACATTGAAACACCAAGTTTCTATTCTACTTTTTCATGTTCTATATGAATTCAGCGTCAAACTCGAACAGTGCAGACGCCCATAGTAGGTAATCTATTTATTTCTGTCGAAAAGAGAGAAAAAACACTTTTCGCCTTGGTGTCTAGTTTACTATTTTCTACGAATACGAAAACATAAATTTTATCGACTGATGAAGAAAATATGTATTGCTTTTGATACGATTGGAGAACCAAGTTTTTAAAGTCATTATCAATTCAATATTTGATATTATTTTTAGTCTGTAGTCGTTATAGAATCTTAACAAAAGCTATACCGTATTATAACTTGTAATAAATAAGGGAATACAAGTTGCTATAACTGGTCATATTGATATAAACTTGATTTAACATTATATCTCGAATACGGGAACAAAACATAATTTTCTAAAACAAATCTGTTTTAAAAAGGGAAGCTTTTGTAATTTTATTATAACCATTATATTAACGTTTACGTTGTACAAGTAGGTCACATACATGTAATATAAGGCATACTTATTAGAATGACGTAACATCCATTCTATAGGTACTAATAAACAAGTCTATGCCATAATCTACACTAACAATTCTTGCTTATTTAATTACGTATAAGCTTACTAGTTACGCTGCAAGCTCTATAATATATTAGCCTAAAAATGTGTTATTACGGTGTCATTAATTTGTGATAGGTATTACGTATAAGTTTGTGTTAGGTTGAAATAGATAAATTTTGCGTAGGCGCTAATTTATACCTAAAAATGCAATTTCGCATTGATTTAGGTACGTTCATTCGTAGACAGGTGTTATTAATTCTTTCCATTTGTGGCAGTGTTTATTATATTTTTAGCAATTTTGTCATACTTTATTTTTAAAGCAATAATAACAGCATTAAAAACGTGATTGTACTTAAAATAACTTTTTTTTTGAGTTGCTTCGAAGTGATCTTATCGCATATAACAAGTGGCAGGAATCTTGCCAGTAATCTTTGTCAGTCAGATCACGAATAGTTGTGATGAAAATCGCGATTTTCTAAAGACAGCAACTACGAATGATTCTGACTGACAAAAATTACCAAAAGATTCCTACCACGAATTGAATTCAGCCAGACAAGCCAAAGAAAATGCAGGAAAGTTGTAGATTATTTTTTCGAAATGCAATAGTTTATAGTGATTGTATTCTAAATAATAATTATTATTAATACAGTTTATTTTTGAATTTTTTTACCTTCACTCTCACCTGCAAAGGCGCCAACTTTATTCTAGGGACGGGGAGGGAGGAAGGCAGGAGAGATCTGAGAATTTGGACATAAGGTTCTAACAACGGGTTTAAATTTAAATGCAATAACTACAATGCCAAGTCAAATAACCAAGATTTATTTTGGATACAGAAATGAAATTTATAGAGTAAGTAGGTACATACTACACAATAATCAATTGAAACGTAATCGTCTAGGATTTTTCGCAAATTTTCGAACTGCTTCTTCGATGAACAGTTCAAAGTTGTCCAAAATCATTTTTCTGTGTGCGCTCATCATTGCCAAGCCGTTTAGGTGGGATTCGCCCGTTACGCTTCTCAGCCAGGACTTATCCTGCTTGGACTGCTGAAGGATCGCTTCACTGTACATGTTGTACAACACAATGTGACTAGAATTTGTAGCGTTTTTCTCTGGGAAAAAGATACTGGCTTCTTTCAATACTTCCACAACACTTAGAGTTTGCGATGTGCTCGTTTTATCTTCCCAAACAATAACCCAAATTCGAAAGTAGCGGTGCTATGGGTTAAATCGTTTCTAACTAGTAAAATAAAGTAAGTATATATGAAAGAAGATAAATTCTGTATCCGTAAAGAGGCGTCATTGATCCAGACGAAATAGGCCAATTTTCAATGCCGGAAATATAATTTATGGAAGTAATTTCATACATTTCGTCTCGGTTCTCGAGTGCATATTACTTACCACAAAATTCTCATATGACCATGTTTACGGAATTCTTTCAACGCACAAAACACTTTTGGGCATGTTGTCTTCAGTTCACATACGCAGCATGCACTGTAAAGCACCGCCTCTGATACGCTGTTAAGGAAACATCTGTAGCTGTAACTTGTTAGTTATTGCGCATGGTTTATAGCAGCACGTTGCTGCGTGCACGTAAACTGAGCTAAAGATGAGGGTATGCTGCAGTGCTGTGTCAGCGTCTTCGTACATAGAGCGCGGCACGGGTCTCGACATGAACATTTCGAAATCTGCACGTGCTATGTGCCGGCCCGGTCTTCGCTGATCGAGAAACTCTTATTTATGAAAATGGGCCAATATATAAATCGAGGTATTTACTTCTCGGGATACACAGAAGCGAAGTAAGGAAGTATTCTGTTCCAGAAAAATTCGTGTCCATCATCGACCTCCATTATTTGTCTAACCTCAACGAGAGAAGGGCAGCTGATATTTTAGAGGGGAGAGGCAGCTGCCCCCCTCTACCCCTAGCTGGCGACGCCCTTGCTCACCTGTGTTATCGCTGAAAGAACTTGTTCCTTAGTATGGAAAGATTGCCAGGTCCTAATTGGCTCAAATTCAAAAAATAGACTGTTTCGATTGGTTGCTAAATTTTGAGTTGGATTGTCAAAATTACTAATTTAAAAATGCGATAGTTTTAATTGTTACGGTCTCAGTTACTACACGTGTCTTGTTTTTACATTTTGAGAGTTTTACGTACCGGTTGGTAGGCAACACACTCTACTTAAGGCAGTTTTGTTCGTATCCTATTTCTAATTATAAAAGTTGGACCTGACAACACCGGGTAAGATGCGAGGTAAGATAAGAACAAGAAGTGAGGAACGGTAGCTTACAACTCTACTCCGAAGATAACTCAAGGGGACTTCTACGTTCTTGACTAAATCACTGAGGTTAAATCACGTAAGAAGTATTTGCGACACAATAAACTTACTGGTGAGTTCTATTTTGTTTATTACGTGCCGTAGTCCTGGACCAATAACTACGACAACCATTATAGCAGTGGGTATTACTCACTTCTAGATACTATTCTACGAATTGCAAATAGAAGTTGGAGATCTTCTTTCAGTTGCTTACGGGTACTCGACATAACTATAAAAGGTGTTTGTTTCCTTCTGCATGGCTTAGTAATTTACATAACAATGTTATGCACCTAAAATTTTATTTGTTAACTTTGAATTACTAAACGTTATTCAGTAAGCTACTCACGGAAGATGCTCGTAATGGAATTTCCTAATCATTCGGTTGTGCCCTAATTATATCGTGCGTTAACCATTATTAAAAATAATAACTGTATCGTAAACAGCTGTCAAATTTTATATATTATACCTATGAAGTTGCCGTCACTATACTTTCTATGCTTCCTTAACTACACTTCTTTACACAGGATGATCCGTGTGATACCTTTAATGTATGATAGTTTAGTTGTATGCGTAATATTTGTTTTTGTGCTTACTGCTTTATCTGTATAAACTTAGGCTCTGGTGTGATTTATAAAGATTGATAACGGGGAATCTACTATATAGTAATATATCTGTAAGGGGCAAGGCCATCAGCAGCTGAATTTTTAATGTTATTTAGGGGCATATTTGTCACCTTTGGGGATCATAGTGGTCATTATTCAATTTTGGGATATCTGTTTTATGCATTTAATCATTATTTATGTCAATATTATGTACATACCTTTTTGGACTGCTTTATAGTTTTGCGATTCGCTATTTATTTTCATCGATCAATTTATTTAGCCTCAGTGGTAGACATCTGGCTAGGATTGTATTTTTATAGTTATATTTAACATATTAAAAAAAAAAACCATAGCAAACGCCTAGGTCGTCATGCCGTTTTAATTACATTTTAAAAAGAGCTCTTCCTAGAACCACGGTTTGAAAAATGATTTCCTTTGTGTTTTTTTTATAGCCACCCGGTTCAATATCATCTCCGCTGGATGTCTGATAGTGCTTTTTTTTTGAGTTGATTCCTTTATATTAGATTTTATTTTTTGTATATATACGAGGGCGTATTTTTATGTTATCTGCCTAGCCATGAAAAAATGCACACAAGAGAACAAAAAGATTATTCTTCTACATAAGTACCTTCAACACTAATACAGTTATTCCATCTTGTTTTCAACTGTCCCATACCCCCAGAAAAAATTCCTTCGATAACCCTGCAAATATCCTTCAACAGATTCTTTGAGTTCTTCATCATCAGAAGAAGTCTGACGGAGCTACAAGGTGGATGCCTTTGATTTCCTTATGAACCCGACAATCGTCGTGCAGCAACAAGTTTTTTTGTGGATAAGAATGCGGGCGTTTTTCCTTCAGAGTAGTTTTTAAATTTTTAATTGTGTTTCCGTAGACCCCTCGGCATATATTCAATAAGTAAGACTCCTTCAGCATCCCAGAAAATAGTTACCATCAGTTTTGTTCAGAAAATTGTGTCTTGGCATTTTCTGGTGGTGGAGAGCCCTTATGAACCCTTGCATGGATTCTTGTTTAGTAGGACAGTCCCAGTGATGTACCCAAGTCTCATCCCCGGTGATAATTCGAGAAAAAAATTTTGTTCCTCTCCAACTCGGCCAAATTTTCTTGAGAAACTTTTTTTCTGTACAGCTTTAGTTCAGGTGTAAGCAATTTGGGTATCCACCGTGCAGACGCCTTTGTCATACCCAAATCGACATGAAAAATGTTGAGGATACTTGCTTCGGATATACCGACTTCATTGGCAATAACAGAGATCGACTTTTCGCACGTCTTCAGTTCCAGTTTCAACGGGTCGTCCGGACTTTGGGTCATCATTGATTGATTCTTGACTTGAAAATAAGATGGTACATCTTCCCCATACACAGCAACCATTCTTTCATGAATTTCTTTTGGACTATTGCCCTCTTTTATCAGGAACTTTATTACGCAGCGATGTTCAATCTTAATTTCACTTATTTTATCAGCAAATAGACTGTCTCAAATCTCTATAAACGGCACAAACTAAACACAACTTAGCAAGTGTACTTCTAACAGTGACAACAATTTTTTAATAATTTGTCTGACATTGTCACTTTTTTGTTTCATGGCTAGGTAGATAACATAAAAATACGCCCTCAAACCTAAAGCACTAAAAGGGTAAGTGGTTTATTATTATTGCGGATTGGGGAGTAATTATTATTATTACAAACTATTTATTATAGCTTTAATTGATGTATTATTTATGTGGGGTGTATGATTAGTGCAATTTAGTTATCATTATTGGGAGGTGTATTTTGATTTACATCTATAAGTAAAATTCACAAGCAATTTTTCTTTTATTTGGGTTGGGTTTCTATAAGAAATAAAGAATTGTGTTGGACGACCAGTATTTCTTTTCTTTACGTGTGTTATTGTCAGGGATCCTTACTCAACTTGTACTCCTCTGGGTCAATGTTTCGACTTTATTTGAATTGTGACTATAGTCTTTAGTGTACCTTAGCTCTTTTCTTGGTTTGGGGGCTATGTAAGATCAAACCAAGAAGCGCCCTTTTTAAAGTGTTATTATATTTCTACGCCAACGTCACGCCCACGCATCTAGGTGCAGGCACATCATCTAGTTTTGGGCATCAACACCTTCGTGCACGTAACGTAGTCATTAGTCAATATAAAATTTCAAGTTTGAGTTTTCAACTGCACCTATAAACCAAAGTAAAGTTCTTGTTTCTAAAAAAAAATACGAATCAAAACCATAGCACTTGGCACATTTCGTATACTAAAAGAAAACTTTTCACAAATTTTGTTATTTCTCTCTCTGTTTTACAAAGGGTTTAAAAACAGCGCAAAACCTAGTCATGTGAAAAACGTACCTCTGCTTAAAGCAGCAGTATAGTGGTAGGCCAAACAGATGGAGTAAATTCTGGCATCAATAATTAGTAAACACCATAGGACACAGAGACACAGTCACTAAATATTCAAAAGTAAATTCGTCTGTTTACAAATTAAGCTTAAATTGTTATTAACATAAGGAATGAGCCGGCTAAACTGAATGGGAAGGTCATGGGTAATAATATACATTATCGCAGTGCTTTTTAAATTTCTATTTGAAAGATAGTGTCACATGGGGTCAAAAATTACGTAATATTCGTTGCTGTATCGAACTTTAGCTGATCGATATCTGAATGTAGTTCATGAAAATTGAACATTTTTGGAAGCTTTATGTTAAATTACTTTTTTTTTGTTGCTATTTGATGTTTGGGGTTTTTCTTACTGCAAGTTAAAATTTAGAGTTCCATTTCCGTAAGGATCATACACGTATTTTTTTTTGAGTTTGGCTACCGGCAAGGAATTGATGTCGTTTGTAAAATTACGATTCATTGCCTATTCCAGTGAAAAGAGATTTTAGTTTGTGTAAATAATAGTTATTTCTCCTTATTTTAAGTACTGGTAATTACCGTTAGTAGAAAGTGAAATTATTTCTTGTAAAGTTAAATTTACTATTAAAATTATTACTTTGTATTTAAAGAATTGCAGGAAATGTTTGCGATTTCAAGCGTCGACGACGGCTTGTCGCTGGTTTTGATAAGCATTTAGTTTAACAGACAAAGGGTTTAGGTTGTATTGTACGTTATTTTAGGGTTGCCTTTTCTAAATTATCAGTTGACGAAATAGATCATATTACATAATGTTTTTCTCGAACGCAGTGTAAGTATATGACGTAATCCTTTTCCGATTCATTCCTGAAATTTCAGTTCGTTTTTGGCGCATATGATAACTTAAAGTAACGAAGTTGTGTAATTGGTTAATTAGGATTTAAGGGAGATGATGTGGAAGATGACTGAAACTGAAGAAGGTTGAAGTCACCTCTTGCTTTAGATGTAGGGATGTGAAGGCTTTCGTTATAATTAGCGGCCCGGCCGCGTACTCGGAGTGTGTGTTAAGGCAGGGTGGAACCTTCTTACGTCTGTACCGTGGTGAAAGAGCTTTCGTTGGGGAAGACCCCTATTAGCCCTTCAAGGGGGGTATGGATTACTCACCCATCTTGATAAAATAATATATTATGGGATATCTTTGTCAATAGTGACATTTTGGTACTTTAAGAAGGCAGATTAGGTGTTTACTGCGAGTGCCAATCATATTTCCGTTATAATGTGGTAGTTTCGAGTACACAGCTGGCCCGTAATAAAAAACAAATTTGCTGTATATAGTAACGCTTTAATAAGTTTTACGTAAATAGAAGTAAATTAGCTGTAAATAAAGTTATATTTGTGTATATATTAACGTCAACCAGATGAAGAAGTGACCGTAGCGTATGTTTTTTGGTTTAAAGGTTTGACGTTAATGAAGTTTGTGTAAATATAGATTTAAGAATTTTAAATATTTTCCGTTAATCAAATTTGTGTAAAGATAACCTAAGGAAGTCATCGGCTTACATTGATTGAAAATCAAAAGATCCATTGCAGTACCGTTGTGGAAAAGAAAAGGAAGTTCAATTGATTATATTGGTGCTTTGTGAAGGTAACTTCATATTTTTATGAATTGCCATTTGTTGGTGACGTTAATAAAATGTTTGTTTGTGCTTTTTGAGAAGGATGGATATGCCTTTGTTTTAGTTTATTTACGTAATGTCTTTGTGTGTAGAAAGCGGATTCATTCGTAAATTGATTACTTCGTATGGTGTTTGTCTGTATTTTATGTTGATTCCGCTAGGTTAAATTACGTATTACCGTTTGTTAAATTTATGTGTTCAACGAAATTAATGTTGTGCCGTTTTATCTCTGGGGTAATTTAAAGATGTAAGATATGTAAAGTAAGCCAAGTAGGGTTATCTGAGCTTGCAAGGCTCAATTTTCATCCGTTTTATTAGAAAATGTACGATATAAAATTATGTTTAATGTGTTTCGGACAAGATACTGTTTATTATGTGTATATGTAAGTGTTTGTAAATTGAGTATTATTTCCTTAAACATACGTATTTTGTAACGTCAATTCAAAATTAAAACGCTTAAATGTTTTGAATTGCATTCAGTTATTGAGTGATTTATTGGTTTTACAGAAATTGTTGAACTACATAACTTAACGATGACAACTTTTTAGCTGCTTTATTATTTAATTCATTTTAACGTAATACTACGAGAGTTAATTACTCATTTTGATCTGCTACAAGTTTTAATAGATATAACGTAACATAATTGTGAAGTGAATAGGTCGTTGACCGAACAGTTGGCAACTTTGAACGCCAGTGCTTATTTTTTGGCGTTTATTCGCAAGGGTTATTTAGTAGTTATTTTTAAGAAACTACTATCGATTGTGGACACCGTAGTACCTGGATTTTCCATAAAGGTAAGCCAATTTGTTTTTATTTTTGCGGCGTGGCTGCGTATTTTTTTGCATTAGGTTTCACCCCACGATATTGACATTTAGTAAATTTTAGGACTTCATATTAGTCGATCGTGTTTAGTTTTGTTGTGACGTATTTTTCGCCTTAAATTGAATAATTTCTTCCCGTATTGATCAGAAGTTTTTGGTTATTTGAGACAATAATTTTGTCGAAATGTTTAATGAGTCTTAGCTTTATCATCGCAATTTTTTGACTTTTAGATGAAACTTAGGATTTTATTGCAGGTTAGGTGAACTTTACGTAGAATTTTTGGGGTAAAATTTTTAGGTAGAGTTAGAGTTCTGTTTTGAACACCATTGAATTTGCTGCCTCAAAAAAGTCAAGGGACGTATATGACCACCTATAAGAAGTTTGTTGATTGGTGTAAGAAGAAGAAGGTGACAACATTGTTTGGCCTTTTTCTAAGAACAAAGATAAAAATCAATGTTGTCTATTTATTCAATGATAAAATTGTGTTTAATGGTCTACGAAAATGTCGACATTTCAAAATTTTATAAATTAATTGCGTTTGTTATATCAGCAGCATGTCAATTCTGCTACCAACCATACAACACCTCAGTGCGGGAAAACAAGTTTTCGGTGCATCAGGAGTAACCAAGAAATACCTATTTTAAAGCTATGAGTTAAAAAAATTATTTGTAGGCAGTACCCTATCTTTAAATGTCGAAATATGTACGTGATTGGCAGAATATAAGCGGTCTAGATAAGTGAAATAAAGTGAACTTGCCTTGCATTCACACCCTCTAATCGCGTGCCTCTGTTCTAATTGTAGTGAAATCCGTCATAAGCCAGATGATTTTATAAAAACTATATCTATTGAATGTAAAAAAATATATATGAGATAAAAAAAATAGTATCCGTTTAGATGTACAGAAATCATCAAACCGACTATGTCAAACCGTCATTTTCGGTAATTTTTCTGTGATTCTTATCTTAATAGACAATTCAATTACTTAATTACTACCTTATCCGAAATACATTAAACACCACGGACAGATAAAACGATTTAAAGCTGCCAAATAACCTTGAAATTGTGGTTCCCATTGAGCTGTCAGTTAACTTTATAACACAAGCTTTAAACCTACAATAGTAATAATACAATTTTGAATCAACAGAAAATCTGGTCTTTACTAATTATCTTATTCTAAACGGACAGTAAATTTACGCTTTCATGAAATTTCATTGAACATGCAAAAGTTAAAATGTAACTAGTCCAACTTTCCGAAACAGTATCATAATTTTGAAAAATTACCCCCGAAATCGATACAAAACATTATCATCAGTAACGTACAACCATTAGTTTGTGTGCCTTATAATATTAACCTAATATATGCTCTATTGGACCTTAATTAACCATCTACAAACCGACTAACGTTTTTTCCCGTAAAAATTAAGTCGCCATTCGCCATATTCACGTTAAAACTACTACACTATCAGACGGACATGTTAAGTTTACATAATACTACATTAAATATCTGTAGCACTATCAAAGCATTAGTGCAAAAAAAACTGATAAAACACGTCTAATACAAAGGTTAAATCCGGAAAGTTAAGTCTCACTTTTAATCGCCTAAAATTAATCGAACTCATTAATCGTTTTTTTTTTTAAAACTGAAGTTATTACTTAAACCGCTGACTCAATAAACCCGTTATCGCGATTAATAAATAGCTGCTACGTGTAGCTTAAAATATAAAATGCAATTTTGTATACTAAACCATCGTGTAATTAACACTATGCACAACTCAAATTTTGCAATGCCAACGAATTCCCAAAAACCTCTGGCAACACATTAGTGCTCAAACTTTAAAATAATGCATATAAAGGGTTTTCCAATAAGAGGTGTTATTTTGTATAGCCCGCTATTTCGGTAGATATCACTTTTGAAGCTGTCATTTATTGACATTTGACAAGTAAAAACTACGCGATTAATAAAAATGGAACGATACACGCTTCAACAACGCATTGAAATTATTAAAATTCACTATAAAAATGGTGAAAATTTGGCAGAGACGGTTCGTAAAACTAAAACATTTTGGGTTGTCGTGAAGCACCTTGTCGGACCGCAATACAGAAATTGGTGAACAAATTCGAGCTGTTGGGACAAGTTAATGATGTGAAGAATAAAACCCGTGCACGTCGCTCAAGAACAACTGAGAATATTGCTGCTGTAGCCCAAAGTGTTGAAGAAAACCCAGGTTTGCCCATTCCTCGTCGTTGTTTGGAATTGGGCATTCCACAAACATCATTACACCGTATTTTGCATAAAGACTTGGGTCTTAAGGCTTACAAAGTTCAGTTAACACAAGAACTCAAGCCGGTCGATCATCAACAACGTCGTGTCTTTGCTGATTGGGTCGTTGAAATGCATGAAAATGATCCAGAATTCCATTGAAAAATCATCTTGACTGATGAGGCCCATTTCCACCTCGGTGGGTACGTCAACAGGCAAAATTGTCGCATCTGGGGCTCGGAAAACCCAAGAGTTATTGTTGTAAAGCCTCTCCATCCTCAACGTGTGACTGTTTGGTGCGGTTTATGGTCTGGCGGGGTCACTGGACCTTACTTTTTCGAAAATGAGGCTGGAGCAACAGTTACGGTGAATGGATTGCGCTATCGAGAGATGATTAATGATTTTTAAGACCGGAATTGGATGGTTTTGATCTGGACAACGTTTACTTTCAACAAGACGGCGCTACGTGCCACACAAGCAACGAAACCATTGATCTTTTACGGGAAAAGTTTCCGACCGTGTTATCTCTCGAAGAGGTGATCACAATTGGCCACCGAGATCTTGTGATTTAACACCTTGCGACTTCTTCCTTTGGGGCCACGTGAAAGATAAGGTCTACGCCAACAGCCCAGCGTCGATTCAAGACCTCAAAGATGGAATTCGTGAGGCTATCGATGACATAGGGCAGCCACTTTGCGGTTTGGTTATGTAAAATTTCATGAAAAGGATATGGTCCTGTAAGCGTGGTCGTGGTAGCCATTTGGCTGATATTGTTTTCCATTAATAACGGCATACCTTCCTCTTTATAATGAAATAAACATCCGATCAATTATCTCAAAAATTCCATTTTTCTTTGAATATCAAAATAACACTTCTTATTGGAAAACCCTTTATTATGTTTTAAATAGCATACAAAATCACGGATTTCTGTTATAAATCATAACTATAACATGGCTTTTTAATACATGGCGACAGGTTGTTCATGTAAGTCAAAAAAAGTTCTTCATTGTTAAATAAGGTTCGGTCGCTGTTAGTCATATAAAAATATTTTAAATAAAAAAAGGAAAGCTAAACAAAACAACATTGCAGAGAGCATTTAAAGAGCTTAGTACAAGTAGCACTTGAATAAAAATGTGTGGTTCAAGGCGTATTTGTAGGTAACCGTGGGCTTAAGGTAAGCTAAGGATTTTAGCCCATACACCTTAAGCAGCTTTAAGTCCTTTAAATTATATAATCTGGCCATTGAACTTACATCAAACAAGAAAATGATCATGACACCAACATTTATACGCAAAGTAAAGAACAGAAAAAGATTTTCAAGCACGTTGAGAAATTCAGCAGCTACCACTAGGTAGCAAGGCCTAGCGCTTATAACGCTAAGTTAGTTTGACGTTTACAAGAGGCACTAAAATTACAAGCTTACAATAAAATGGCTGACGAAGGTACAGAGATTATTTGAAAGCATACCAACTGTGGAAAAA
The DNA here is from genome assembly GCA_036346205.1 of Vesta saturnalis. Taxonomy (NCBI): domain Eukaryota; kingdom Metazoa; phylum Arthropoda; class Insecta; order Coleoptera; family Lampyridae; genus Vesta; species Vesta saturnalis. Next base: position 380,344 of record JARFJB010002371.1, on the reverse strand, counting down.
GTATTTAATTCAAAGTATATTACACGTAAGTACATGTAATACAGTAAAAATAAAATAATAAGCTGAAGTACAGTATTAATGTTTTACGTGAGTGAAAAGGTTTATAACTTAGCATATCCGAATTAACAACCGGTGTGAATATAAACACAGTCAAAACGGAAACAGAAATTCTATTCGTGGATGCACTAGGTGGAATTGTTAGATCCTCACTAAACTTTGAAGAGGTATCAGATACGAAATAGAACTACACGGTCTAGACAGGTTTGGTGATGTAAGAGCTCTTTCCAGTAGCCTAAACTGTAAGTATGCAACCACGTAGTTACTCTAGTGTGTGTGCGTGTGTG
>JARFJB010002371.1:342500-375000 GCA_036346205.1 Vesta saturnalis | reverse complement strand
TAAACATAGGGCGAAACGTGAAAGCCGGTAATTGTAAAATAGTTTAAAATACAGATCCCGTCTAAAGTTCGTTCCCTCTGCTAATATTTGAACCACCTGGTATTTCGCAAGGAAATTTGGAGGGCTTAAAATAAGAAATGAAAACCTACATTTTATGAAAAAATGACAACTAAATGGTTTATTATTCCATTTTCGAAATCACTTCATAATTTCTCTAATAGACTTTACTCCTAAATTTGGTTGTTTTCAAAATATTTGGCTTTCCGGTTTAAAACCAAGTACGGATTTTAGTCACTTCCGGTAAAACATCTCAAAGCTTGTGAATGTGTTCTGTAAATTCATAATCAATACAAATTAGTTAGTTAAAAAAAATTAATTTATTTTTGAATAAAAACACTTATTTAACCCTAACAATTATTTTATCAAGTGTTCGAGGTGGCCCTCTCCTAAATCTCGCGAATAAAGTACCCTATTATGAATATCTTCTCTCACGTTGATGGGAATCTGTTCATCTATTTCTTCACATGTTTTGCTTATTTAGCGTTCCAACTCTTCTATTGTTTGCTATTAACTGGTGTAGATTTTTGACTTGAGATACCCCCAAAGGAAAAAATCTAGAGGTGTAAGATCCGGAGATATTGTTGGTCATTCCATACTTTCACTGTGACCTATCCATCACCCAGGTAAGTTTGCACCGAGAAACTCTCTCGCCATGCGATAGAAATGTAGAGGTGCCGCGTCCTGGCGAAATACGATTTCACGATTTTCAAACTCTTCTTGATTGTTTAATACAGTTTGTCTTAATCGAGGTTTGGTTTCTAAAAGATTTAGGTCTCCAGTAAGATTGCCTCTGATGAAAATCGGTCCAATAAAGTGATTGTTCAAAACTCCCGCCCAAACATTCACTCTCTCAGGAAACTGGGTAGGTCCCTCTCTAAAAATATGCGGATTAGTACCGCTCCAGTATCATGTGGTCTGTTTGTAGACTTCTCCATTAAAAAAAAAACGTGTATTCGTCTGAGAAACACGTTTTAAGAAGCCTCGCTCTCCTTCAATTGTTCTTGTTAACTGCTCACAAAATTCAAGCCTCCGGTCTGGATCGTCTTTCGTGAGAGCACACAGGAAGGTTGCTTTATAGGGATGAAACTTTTTTTAGGACTCTTTGGACATTTTTTAACTCACTCAACAGGATTCAGCACTGACCATCACGGCAACAATTTCTACCTTTTTTTTTCTTCCGAAGGAGGCAGTGTTCCTGATCTTGGAGTATCTTTCAGCGTACCATTTGCTTTGAGTTTATTTAAGAGTTTGCGCAAATATGAAATTGAAAACGGACTGCTAGATGAAATTTTTTCCAGCTACTCCAAAAATCAAAACTCCTTCGAATTTATCGTTTAAATTATGAGCCATGGTCACACTTTTCATAAAATAATTAAGGCGCTCAACGGATTATTTGACGTTTAACAGTTAAATTTGACTGTAAACAACGGTTTCTTCCAACTTGATTTAAAGCAACATTTGTGTTTTTGGTTGGGTTTGAAACGACTTTTCAAAACAATCACATTTAGGAGTAAAGTGTATTAGAGGAAAATGTTAAGAATTATGAGCAGATTTCGAAAATGGAATGGGTTCTATTTAAAAAAATGGCGCTCAGCCGCTATGTTAAAACTTTTAGCTGTCATTTTTCATAAAAAAGCAGGTTTTCTTCTCTTATTTAACCCTCCCAAATTTCGTTGCGATACACCACGTGGTTCATAAATTAGTAAGGGGGAACGGACTTTAGACGGGCACTGTGATGTATAGGAATGATGTACGTATGACGTATGATTCTGAAAATAAGACGGTTCAGTTGTGCAAAATCATTGCTTGAGATAATTTCCATGTTCCGGGAAATTTATCAACATTACGGTTTTTCTTCAATTATATCGCACGCTATTGGAGAATGGCCACATTAGTAAAATTACGTAACTTTTCTACCTAAATGCTTAATTCAAGTATTTAACACTAAAATAGTAGTTAAGCACAATAATTTAATTGTTCATAACATTGCAGTTCTTTTCCTGTTAACTTGCATGTTGCTACTTTGTATATATTTCCAACTCTGATGTCATAAGCATTAAAAACATGCATAATAAATTAAATAATTGTTTACATAACGGTCGAGTGAAGTAAAAAAATTAAAGATGCATTTGAAGTAGGCAGGTACTCCTTTAAGGTAACATTCACAAATCTAGTTTTTCCAGTATCAAACGTCATTATGTTTATATATTAATGACCGATTTGATTTGATTTGATAATGTGAAAGTAGTAGGCGACAAGATACTGATTGGTAGGGGCTAACAAATTTGGTTATTGATTGGATAGATATTTCCTCCATCATTTGAAGTTTATGGCCAAGTCATGATATCTTTTTATAATATAATTAGAGAACGAATTCTAGATAATGTTTGGGTATTCATTTTCGATAATTACAAATTAAAACCTTACCAGACACAATCAAATATAACGTAAGATTTTCTAAATGTTATGTGTATAATGTAATATTAGCATAACATCATAGTAGGCGAATTTTCACTTTCTTACTTGATGCAAGTGTATTGCTTTAAAGTGTATTTTTAGGTTTAAGATAAAAAATAATGTAATTAACGTACTTTTTGTTTATAATATTCAATTTGTTGTTGTTAGAGTTTACGTATATGTTAAAAATGCAGGGTTACATTGTAAATTGACAAATCTGCGTTTGTAATTATCATAATTATACAGTGCGTTCAATATAATCGGACGCACTCAATAACTCTTTTGTATTGCGTTTCACAACAAAGTGTTTAAATAGTTTTTTATTCATTTACAAATACTCTATTAAGTGCTTGGTTTAGATAATTTTTTAAGCTTCCGGTTTGACCGGAAGCGCACATAATTTAATTTTTTTAAATCACACTGTATATATATTTTTCATTTTGCATTGCCCATTTTTTCTCAATATATACGTATAAAATTCTTATAGGGTTTTATAAAAAAATTAGAGAAAATGCCATCGAAAGTTTTACAATTTTATTATACGATTAGAAGAATCAAACAAAACCGTAGGCAGCGTACGTCAACAAAATCGCATCGCAATTGTTTTTCGTTTATTGCAATTGACAATCAGATAAAATTTTAATTTGATTTCAATCGATATAATTGTTTAAAATGAATAACAGTGAAAAAGTTGACCAGTTGTTAATTTTCGGTGAATGTAAACGTAATTCTCGACGAGCCGTAGAATTATACGCACAAAGATATCCCAATAGGTACCATCCTTCCGAAAGTTAGATACGAAAAATTGAACAATCGCTTAGAATGCGTGGAACATTAATTACCAGGAGTAAATTATCAGAATTTAGAATAACAAAGAAATGTTTTGACCGAAGATATTGAAGTACAAATATTGTGTTATTTTAGAGTAAATCCACGGTCATCTATTAGACATCTAGCGAAAGAAGTAGGTATATCAGTTGGCTCAATTCACAGGACATTAAAAAATTCAAAATGCTGCCGTATAAAGTCGATTTGGTTCAACACTTGCGGCCTCAAGACTCTGATCGGAGATTAACTTTGATTGCATGGATAGTTGAGCAATGTGATCACAATCCATTATTTTTAGATCATATTTTATGGACAGATGAATCCAAGTTTACAAATAATGGAGTTATTAATAAACCAAACAATCGTTATTGGACTGACGAAAATCCTCATTGGTCAATGGAAACTAACCATCAAACCGTATGGGGTAGTAATGTTTGGTGCGGTTTAATTGGAAACCAATTACTAGGGCCTTATGTCTATGATGGTAATCTAAACGCCAATAGGTATCTTGAATTTTTAGATAACGTGCTACCAACAATGTTCGACGAGTTTCCTCTGCTTCTGCGACAACAACTGTATTTCCAGCAGGATGGAGCTCCAGCTCACAACGCGTTGATAGTAAAAGAATATCTTAACCAAACGTTCAATGAACTATGGATAGGAACTAACGGCCCGGTAGAATGGCCTGCGAGATCACCGAATCTTACACCGTTAGACTTTTTCTTGTGGGGTCATTTACGCCGATCCACCTTTAAATGTTATAGACTTAAAGAATAAAATTACAGCTGCATGTGTTAATTTAACTACGCAGCAAATCAAAAAAGCAACTAAACATGAACTCAGGCGACGATTAGAAGCATGTCTAGAACAGAACGGTGGCAACTTTGAACAATTTATTCGCTAATTATAACTGATTTTGTTTAATTTTCTAGTCATATAATAAAATTGAAAAACTTTCGATGGCATTTTCTCTAATTTTTTTTATAAAACCCTATAAGAATTTTATACGTATGTATTGAGAAAAAATAGGCAATGCAAAATATATATATACAGTGTAATTTAAAAAATAAAATTATGTGCGCTTCCGGTCAAACCGGAAGCTTAAAAATTATCTAGACCAAGCGCTTAATAGAGTATTTGTAAATGAATAAAAACTATTTAAACACTTTTTGTGAAACGCAATACAAAAGAGTTATTAAGTGCGTCCGATTATATTGAACGCACTGTATATGCAGCTATGAGATATTCAGTGAAATTTACTAAGCACAATATTTGCGATTTTAACTTGCTAGTAAAATGCAATACAACCATAAATATAAATAATTCTCTCCATTTATTTACGCATACGATAAATTGAAATTGAAATTTCTAATGCTGGTGTTTCGTTGGAGCAGGATATACAGTGTGGAAATAAACATTAACTTCGTTAATGTTTAAAATATTGTATTATTCTTGCCTGTATGATAGAGACAAAATCTAAAAGGAGTGTAGCGATTTAAATTACAGCGCATATGAAAAAGGTTTTTTCAGATGTTTCCATCAATTGTTTTGAAAGCTGTGACGTCATCAATATTTTTTTAAATGACAACCTATATTCTTTGTTTCGGTAGAGTTTTTAATCTCTTTTCAACGATATAAAATTTTGAATAGGTTACATAAGAAAAATTCAAGAAAAACGGTCTTACAGTTAAAAAAATTAATGAATTAAATTAACAGACTAATCTTAGTTACCGGTTTTAATAACAAACAAAACCCTGTTTTCACCTTGACAAGCGATATAGCGATATAGTACTAGTATTTACCGTATTAAATAACCTTATTTGACCAAAACGACATCGCTCACAGAGTAACAAAGAATTGAAGCTTTAATGATGATTGGGTACACTCCTTCATTTTGCCTCTATCATACAGATTAACGGATTTACCGAATTTATCCCCTACTTAATTTCCACACTGTATATATATATGTGTGTGTGTGTGTGTGTGTGTGTGTGTGTGTGTGTGTGTGTGTGTGTGTGTGTGTGTGTGTGTGTGTGTGTGTGTGTGTGTGTGTGTGTGTGTGTGTGTGTGTGTGTGTGTGTGTGTGTGTTATACCGGTGTCCTGTTAAGGTTGGCCGTATCTCCGAAACGATTGATCCTAGAACTTCTGGAAGAAAATTTAAGATAAAAGTAACCACGAAAACTTCAGTAAAAATATTTTTGGCTTTCAGTTATTATTATCACCAGAGGGCGCATTTTTAAATAAAAATTGAAAAACGTCACTTTCTTTGAAAATTCATATAAGGAAGTATGTGGCGTTTTGGGTTTTTAAATTACGTATAATATTCTACAACTTTGTTTTATTACTTACGGCTCTATCTTTAGAAATAAGCAGAAGGGGAGAGGAAGAATTTCGTTATAGGAAAAATACGATAACCCGGGATTGCTGTAACCGATATTAATGAGTTTAGTCTCGTTTGAAAGATAATTTATGGATTAATAAAGTTATGTATTTTTGCAGTAATTTTATTTCACATAAGATCTGCAAGGTGGCGTTTTCTGCAAAAATTATAAATTTCCATTAATTTCTCAAAAATTTCAAATGCAATGGTACATCTTTTATACCATGATCCTGTTGCACATAAAATATCTTAAAGAATGCCGCAAACTACACGGAAGTTACAAGTAAGAATATTGACTTCAGGGCAATTATTTCCTTTCTACGGCAAGACTCAGTATTAAAGTATTTATTGATGCATATATTTTTATAATACGTTACAAGACGAGCTAGAAGCTCAAAAAATACAAAACATGAACATTAAAATAATATACTGGGCGATTTTTCAATGATTCCTGCCCCCCGTTCCAATTTACAAGAATGATAATGATGCCAATCGAAAAAGGAGCTTGTTCCGCGTACGATGATACCAATAACTGGTTGAACTGTCACTCTCTGACTAATTAAAAATATTAGAATCAAAATACAATATTTAATTCGGTGGTATTAATAAAAAATAACCATTTGCTTATACTGACGATTTAATAAGCAAAACCTTATTACGGATAGGGTTTTGCTTGTTGCGGACAAGGTTTTGCGTATTAAATCGTCGGTATAAGCAAATGGTTATTTTTTATTAAAACCACCCTTTGACAGGAAGGTGATTTTTTTTGGTTCATGATCCTGTTCTTGGTGATTCCAGCGAACCAGTTTAAATCAACTTCATTTTCATAATTTTCTGGTAAGAAAATGTTAAATAAGAGTGTAAACAAAACTAACAATTTTTCAACGAAAAATTTTCGACATGCGAGGGTATCTTTTTGATTCTAATATTTTTAATTAGTAAAGGAGTGACGAATCAACCAGTTCTTGTTATCACCATACGCGAATAAGTTCATCTTTCGATTTGCACCATACCACTCTTCTAGATTGAAATGGGTAGCAAGAATCATCAAAAACGTATTTTCCAATGTTCCTTATGTTCGGATCCAAAGTTGTCACCCGGTATTTTGAGAAGTAAAACAAAAAGAGTTTTTCGTCCTCTCGCAAAGCGTTCAAAGTTAACAGAAAGGGTTCTAACATTATCAGCTACAAACAGATACCGAAAGACTCGGAGGAAAATATAATAACTGTACTTGCAAACGTTGAAGCTAATCATCATTGCAGCACAAGAGATTTTGATCGAAGATTAGAACACTATCATTGGATGAATGCCATGCTCCATGACATACTCAATTTTTTAAGAAGAATTTTATGAACCGACGAAGCAACGTTTAATAGCACGGGAGAAGTAAATCTTCATAACATGCACTACTGGGCAGAAAATAATCCGCATGGGATGATCCAAATCGATAACCAGCATAAATTTAGTGGTAATGTGTGGTGCGGTATTGTTGATGGAAAGATAATTGGACCTTTCATATTTGAGGACACTTTAAACGGTGAGAGGTATTTAAACATTTTATTGAATCATCTTCCAATTATTTTGGATACCCGGGTGAACATGTGGATCCAGCATGATGGCTGCTCTGCGATTTTGCTCGAGGTGTAGAGATTATTTAAATATTCATTTTTGTAACAAATGGATGGGAAGGGGTAGATTAGTTCCTTGGCCTGCGAGGTCTATTGATTTTAATGTAATGGGCTTTTATTTACGGGGAAGGGTAAAAGACCTTGTGTATCAAAGTAGATTAACAACCCCCGAAGATACGATTCTTCGACTTAGAAATGCAGTTTCTTCCATTTCAAGAGCAGAAGTCGAAGCTGCAATATTATCTACACGTGCAAGGATTGACAGATGTGAAAAAAATAATAGCGGTTATTTTGAACACTTGTTCAATTAGATTAAAATAAAAATAACAATGCTTTTTCCCTATGTTCGGATTGAAAGTTGACACCCTGTATATTATTTTCATGTTCATGTTTTTAGCTCGTCTTGTAATGTATTATAAAAATAGATGCATAAATAAATACTTTAATACTCAGTGTTGCTGTAGAAAGGAAATAATTGCCCTGAAGTCCATACTTTTGCTCGTTTAAAAAAAGATAGTGACTTCTAGTTTGAGACATTCTTTTAGATATTTTATGAGCAAGAGGATCTTGGTATAAAAGATGTACCATTGCATTTGAAATTTTTTAAAAATTAATTGAAATTTATCATTTTTGCAAAAAACGGTACCTTTCGGATCTTATGTGAAATAAAATTACTGCAAAAATACATAGCTTTATTAATCCATAAATCATCTTTCAAGCGAGACTAAACTCACTAAAATCGGTTAGAGTAATCCCGGGTTATCGTTTTTTCCTATAACGAAATTGTTTCCCCCACTCCTTATTTCGAAAGGTACAGCCATAAGTAATAAATCAAGCTTGTAGTATATTATACATAAATTTTAAGAACCTCCTTATTTGAATTTTTGGAGAAAATGACGTTTTTCAATTTTTATTTAAAAATTGCTTCATCTAGTGATGACTGAAAGCCAAAAATACTTTAATGAATTTTTACTCGAAGTTCTAGGATCAAGAACGTTAATGTCTTTCAGTGTCACTTCTGAGCTAACGTCAGCATCGGAAAGTTCTACGGGCAGGCCACGTATTACCACCTTAGCTAAGCACTTGTTCTTTTCCTGATAGGTGTGGTACAGAATACCACACCTATCCATATACTTCATCATTCTGTCTCGGTCCTGGAGTGAGGCAGACTTATACGGAATCCGTCGTTCATTACCGTGGTTCTTGTGAGGAAGATCCGTTGTTGGCCGAGAAAGCAATCCAGTTCTCCTTCTGACGAAGTATTATAGGCGGGTCTACGTCGTCACCTGGTCCATTGCTGTTGGGCTGACCATACACTCCTCTAGTGGCTGGAACGTGTGGTCGTCGGGGTGGCGGCGAACGATGGTGTCTTATTCGGCTACCTCTTCTGTTTGACCAAGTGGTTGGTGCTGGGGGTGGGGCACGTCATCTAGTGGTGCTGGTCGTGTCTTCTTCTTAGGCCGAGTCCTCTTCTGTGCGGTGGTGGCCGGTAGTTCATTGCTGCTCGCTCGGAGAGATTGCAGGTCGAGCTGCGACGGTCCTGCGGGTTGCCAGCGGATCTTCTGGGTGTTCCTCCATCCATTGTTGGTTATACACCTCGCCCATCGTAAAAACCTTTCTGTTCGAGATGCGAACCTCGAGTGAATTAACTGTAAACGATTACTCAATTTCCATCAACACTTCCGTTGTGACAGACTGAATCAGATTCTGTTATACCAAGCAAGACAAACACATTGTATGTCACAATTTTTACATACAATTCCGACATTATCATTATCACATTAACGGATATTTCAAGACTTACCTTTTTCATTTAATATATATGTTTAACTATTAGCATTGTTTTGTTTTTGCGAAATTTATTAATATGTGATCTAGTATTACGGATTAGATTTTTATTGCAGTGTATAATGTCAGTGCCACTTTTTTGTATCAATAAAATTTTATTGGATATTTAGTATTTTTTTGCTCTTGATAAAAAAAATAATTAAAAAAAAGAAAAATAGAGTCGGTGGTACTTGGGATAATAACTTATTAGTTAATATCGATAAATTCTGTCATTTTCCAGAAAGAGAAATATTTTGTTGGAGTTTCGCACTAAAACGAGTAGAGTACAGTTTTGGCAGCTCATTTTAATTCAAATTTAAATTGAAACATTGAAAAATTATATTAACTTACACACTTTTGAAATGATTATGTAGTACCTAATGTTACTATACAAATTGATTCATGATGTGCTACTAGTATTTATTTTCAAAGAAAACATTTAACTGATATCTCCCATTGAGCTGAAATTTGGCATATATGCGTATTCTTGATGGCAATACACGAATATGTGTTTTTTGCTTTGACTTTTGTGGCCAAATATGGTCGAAATTTTTGTTTATAAAGCTAGGGCCTTGAAATCTTTGACAAGCTTTTCGCATAATAACATGCACAAAAATATGCGACAAGTTGAGTTTCAAGGTTAGGGCGCTGCGTTGCGGCCAAATTTGGCCAAATATGGTCGAAATTTTTGTTTATAAAGCTAGGGCCTTGAAATTTAGGACTTAAGCTTTTGGCATAATACCATACACACAAATATACGACAAGTTGAGTTCCAAGGTCAGGGGGCTGCATTGCAGCCAAATTTGGCAAAATATGGTAGAAATTTTTATTTATAAAGCTAGGGCCTTGAAATTCAGGACTTAAGCTTTTAGCATAAGACTATGCACAAAAATATACGACAAGTTGAGTTTAAAATCAGGGGGCTCAAAGTATTGTATTCGGTCAAAAAAAATCAGCTATTTTCCGATCTCCGGTTGATCTGAATTTCGACATATTGGCCAAGTAAGTTCGAAATTTTTGTTTATAAAACTAGGGTCTTGAAAAATTGAGTTTCTTTTTGTTGGAACCTACCCCAAGCGACTAAAAGTAGAAAATAAAATAAGTAAAAAACATTTTTAAAAGCGCTTTTATTTTCAAATGTACTAAAAGAATAAAATAATGTTTTATCTACTCAGTAACATCAAAAATTTTTGTGACTATAAATAAAAGTGTGGGGCATACATGATATCTTATACTTATAACAAAGCCTATCAACACCTACATACAAACAATGAAGTGCAAGGCACTACAAAGAGCGCCCCACGCTTATTTTTAGTCACAAAAATTTTTGATGTTAATGGGTACATAAAAAAATTATTTTATTCTTTTTAGTACATTTGGAAATAAAAGCGTTTTTTAAAAATGTTTTTTTTACTTGTTTTTTAATACTTGCTTTAGAACTAATTGCAATACAATTCGCCAATTGTTGCAAAACTAGCACCCGCAATTTGTTAAGCCATAAACTTGAAATTTACACAGTCAACATGAATATGCATTATAAGTATATAATTATTTAGAATCGAATATTTCGGAATGTAACTCCTGTATGTAACTGGGTTGTTCAGTTTCCTGGATTTTCTGAAATAAATAAAAATCACAGTAAATAACCATGTAATTAAAATGCGGGATAAGTATTTGAGTTTTGTGTATTTAAATTTAAAAGATGGTTGGCTTAGAATTCTAATATTTATCGTTGACTTCTTTTCTAGATTCTGAATTAACCTTAAAAAACTTTAAAAGTAGTCGTTTATCAAAAGATTTTATTTCCGCAGTTAATGCCTCTATTAACAGTAAAATTCATTAAACATTACTTTAAAAAATTAATTTAAAAATTGCTTCATTTTAGCTGCGCCTTTCAAATTTATGAATTATAACGAAACTTAATGATTTTATAACTGTTCCAGTGTTTCCAAAAGTTTTCTGGATGTAAAGAATAATACTAATTTTGACAGTGAATAATGATGTATGCAAGCATGTATAAATCTGATTGGATTATTAATTATATGTAGTCGCAGACTTTTGTTAAATAAAATTATGATTAAAAATATTTTGCTTTTATTGGTGAAATTGTGTATTTAATTAATATTTGTAAACTTTATACGTCTAAAAAGCATTTGCATTTGTTATCTTCAGCAAGATAATAAACGCATTTCACATTGAATAAAACTAGACTGTTATTGATTACTATAAGCAATGTTGCAAGGGTCTACTATCGGTTCCAAAAAGCAAGATAGGTCAGTTTGAAAGCTTATAACTTTTTTATTGTAAGCCCAATTGTCTTCCCTGTAGACGTATAATATCACTCGCAAAATATAAATTTTTAGTTGCTGAACATTGTAAATAAAAATTAAATTATCATAAAAAATGTAATTTTGCCGCCCGTGATATACATACGGTCGGTTTCAGTGCTCGTAGCTTCCTTATTTTTGTCTTAAAATGTACGAAATTTTAACCAGTGGCATATCAACGTAGTATAAAGGCAACTACCATTTCAAATTTTGAAAGAATATTTAAATTTTGAAAAAAAAAATAACGGGTTCTCGATACGAGCAAACTTCGCTCTAAATGCTTGAACGTTCCGTAATAAATTAATAATTGGGTTTCGCCCTGATTAATAATTCCGCTCTTGTCAAATGGTTGAAATTAGTTATTCCTTCCTAAGGGTCTTTGTTTCTGCATCCAGGAAATGATGCCTGCCTTTCGCCAGGCAGTAGTACGATTTCTAAAATTTTGATCCAGCATAGTATGGTGAACCTAAACCACTCCCCAAAGTGTGCCGCGTTCATTTCACCATGATACAACAAATCGAACAAATCCTCGACAACTTCCAATATGAAGAATAATTACGCGTTTTTCAGAACCGCTTGGTGCTTTTATATCTCCTCTAAATCCGTTTACTTCCTATAAATATTTAAAACAAGAATATAAGTTATATGCGTACTAAAAGAAATGGCATATTTGTAGAAGGCTTTTATGTGATGAAGGCGTATGGAAAAATATTAAAAAAGGAAAAGGCCACGTATTTCATTCCTTCCATATATACATTACGTATATATGCATGGTGGGATTAAGGATGGGTGTGGTCAGGATAGGATCGAAAGGAACGGAGTTAGTGTTCTGAGGGTGAAAATACTACCCCAGCATTCGCTTAAGCGCATATACGCAGTGACCATGCCGCTACATGTGTATGAGGAAAACCCCTGAAAAAACCTCATACAAGGTTTTATTACCTCCCGAATGCTAAGCAAATCGTGTCACCACTACGCCACCAGCTCGGTTGAAAAATATTATCGCGGGTCTGACTTATAATAAGTAAAACAAAGACAGCACAATCAGTTCACGTGCTAAGTCAGATAGAATACACAAAAAACTAAACGCGCTGATGCCATACATGCGTCTTTTGAGTAGGGTAGTATCAATGACACGTTTAACTGCTACTGTCAACGAGAATTGAAAATCAGTGTTTTTGCAAGTCCGACAAAATACTCATGTATTCCACTAAAGAAAAAACACAGATTATTAAGTGGTATTATTCAGGAAGCACTGCACAAGAAATAATGGGCAGGTTTGCTTTTTCCTTTGAAAACAGGCCAATTCCATCAGAAAGTACGATTGTGCGTACTGTTTGTAAATTTGAAAGATGTGTATAAATAATTGTCGAAAATGCAGTAGCATTGATGGTAATGATGGTGAGCATACTGGTGGTAACTTAAACGAAGAGCGAGAACTCCAACAAATTGCAGTGTGTAGTTTAGCAGAAACTAATTTCCCGTGCAATAGTACAAAAATTGCTCAAGAAACGAATATTGAACCAAGAACAGTTCGCAATATCTTGAAAAGGAATAAATACCGTTGCTATAAGTTGCAAACTACAGAAGAAATTTTTCCAGAAGGTCATCAAACGCGTATGGAATTTTGTGAAGATATGATGGATCGAGCTAATGAAAACAAAAGATTTATTGAAAATATTTTGGTTACCGATTATTGTTCTTTTAACTTACATGGCCATCACAATCAGTCTGTCGCTGTTGGTTACTCTCGGGAAAACAAATACATTAGTATTCCTTACCGGACACAATACCTCCATAAAGGTAATGTGTGGGCAGGAATTTTAGGCAATTCCATAATTGGTCCATTTTTTATCAACGCAAAACTTGAATGCGGACAAATATTTAAAACTGTTGAGAAACCAGATAGTTCCAGCTGTTCAATGCCTCAGTATAAATTTTGATGACATTTGGTATCAAGAAGATGGCTGTCCTGTTTATACAGCAATAAGAGTTCAACAGTTTTTGGAAACTACGTTCCCTAACCGTATTATTAGTGGAAAAGGTACTACTAAATATCCTCCTCGCTCACCTGATATCGCACCGAACGACTTTATTGTTTGGGGATACGCATCCCAGCAAATTTATGAGCACAGACATGAACGTGCTAACACTTTGGACGCACTTCGTATCAAAATTACAGACTCTTTAAACAGCATCACCCAAGAAATTTTAGAAAACACCCGACCTGAATTTTACTGTATTTTATCACAGAATGGGTTACTGCGTTGCGCAAGGTGGAGGTCTTTTCGAAAATCTTATAAACTAGAGTTTAGAAAAAAGTGTATTCTGTTCATTTTTAAAAATAATTGGCTTTTCAATCAGAATTATACTGCTAAAGTTAAACCTTAAACTTAAGTTATGTTATCAATGTAAATGTTAATGTTCTTGTTTGTAACTCTCGTAAGTTTCTTCTTGGTTCTTCTTACGAATAGTAATCGAACCATGTCATAAATTCGCAATTACAATAAACTTCAATGTTTGAGGTTTTAATGTTTAAGTGTAAAGTATTTACTTAATAGTTTCAAAGAACACGCGACTTTTCAACATCATCTTAATTGCTTTGGTTTCGTTAGAAATGTTGAAGCTAGATTGAAGGAGTAAGCAGTTCATATTTTGTGCCTACATGCAAATATGTACAAGTGGCAACATCGGTAAAGTTATGTCTCTCTCACACTCATGTAATGCTTATTGGGTTTCTTTGTAGCTTATTATAAGTCAGACCCGCAATAATGTTTTTCCATACCTGCATATGACACAAAATACATTTGTTAAATGTACCTGCAGTACTCCGCGATAACGATCGAAATTATTATGCCTTTCCGCCGTTGACACGTCCACATGTCAACTCTTGGTCTTGGTATGATTTGCTCCACACCATGTAAAAGGTCTCTAACCGTTATCACGAAAATGCTTTATTCATCTCTTTGTGCCGCAGCTGAAGAGTATTCCATTAAAATGGATTTTTATTAAATTTTTTGTAAGTAAACTTTAGACTTGTTAACCATCTGCGTAGGGTACTTGTGCTTATACGTGGGAAATCTTCAACTTCGTCATTTAATCTGGTGTGACATCTTTTATAGTAGGAAACTTTCCTTCAACGTAAAAATACAAAACCATCGATCTAATAATATCCGGATTAGACATTCCATTTTTTCTTCAGCCAATACTCAATAAGCGGAGGACTGGGAGATGTTAAGACAATTTGCCGTACGTTCAATAACTTTATACACATCTTCAGATAATCCATGCGATTTCTCTTCTTGAAAATATTTTTTCATATTTAATATTAGCCCCTTTTCCGCCAATGTAAAAGCTTTTGGCATTTTGAAAATATGTTCACCAGCACAACCGAACTTCTGCAACAGTACTGTAACTAATAAGTAATTCCTAACAATTTCACGTTATTTCCGAAAATATATTACTCCTAAGAACATTATAATTAGCTGTAATATAACAAAAGTGCATTAAAATTGTTATCAAACATGTATTCTAACACTGGAAAGTGTAAGTTGTTTATCAAAACTTTCATCCGCTGGGGTCATGAGCGTGCGTAAATACGTATGTATAAACTGTCATAACATGCTTCCTTATGTTCTTGTCGTTTTATTTGTCTTTTATTGTTCCTGTAATTCACGTAAAATCTGTCTCTTTCAAGAAAAAGCTGCACATGCTTGATTGGTGTATCTATTATCTGTTTAGAATAAAAATAAAATGCAAATAATTTTTAGGTTATAATTATTAGTGTCATGTTTTTGGATGAACGCAATAAGTTTATCTTGGGGGCTTTTTTTCGCCCTGGGCAACGAGATGAAGGCGGTGTCTGGAAATATTCGCAAGTTTCTTGCTTTGAGGAATTCCAACAACGGTTCACCAACATTGATGTTATCTACGAAACATTCACGCAGCATGTTCGTCGAATTGTTCAACATTTTCGTGACACCGGCTCCGTATCCAAAGGTAAATCTCCTGTACTGGACGAAAAAGGCTTAGAAGATATTCGGGGGCGATAGGAAGCTAGCCTAATATATCTTTAAGATTGTTTGCTCAAAGTGGTAATTGAGTAACATTTGGTTTAATTCCTAAATGTTGATTATTTATTAATTGTAATGGTCTAGGTTTCGTATGAGACATGCCAGAGGGCTTTTAAAAAACTGAAAATGTACCCGTACCAAATGTCTCTATTACAAGAATTGCTGCCAACTGAGTTTGAAAAGCGTCGAACGTACTGTACCTGGTTTAGCGAAAATTTGAATAACAATGATGTTTTGGGTACAACATTTTTCAGTGACGAGGCATGATTTCATCTAAGCGGCTATATAAATTCCCAAAAGTACTGAACCTGGTCAACTGAAATTTACCACGTATTTATTGAAACTCCATTACATCCAGTCAAAACTGGAGTTTAGATTGCCATGTCGAGGAGAATAATTAGAACAATTTTTTTTAATGAAAAAGTAACTGCCGAAAAATATCAACAATTAATTCTAAGACCTTTTATTGCACAACTGCACCACGATGGGCTTGAAAATGGGTATTTCCAGCAAGATTTCGCAACAGCCCACACGGCCCGTACAACGTTGCAATATTTATCACAATTTCTCGGTGATGGAATAGTAAGCAAAAATTGATGTACACCACGTTCTCCCTACTTGACGCTGCTCGACTGCTTTCTCTTGCTCATCTTAAAAATGTTGTGTATGCAAATCGTTTGCATACGGTTGAGGAGTTACAGAATGCCATAGTGAACGCTATTAATGCAATAACCACGCAACAGTTAGCAGCCGTCTTCGAGAATATTAAACGTAGAGTAAACTTATGCTTAGAAAATAATGGGCATCATTTTTAGCACCTATTATAAGCTTTCGGAGTCTATAATCTGTCTCCGTCATCAGTCAAGTTAAAACTAAATTGAAATAAAAGCATTCCATGTACTTATTGACCTTTTTAATAATAACGTTAAGACAGAGGTAGTTCAACAATCAAGAAATACAGACTATTTATGTCATTTAAAATTTTGCTGTATTTATTGTTGATATATCATCAACTTTTGAATTTTCCGCCCAATTAGTAATACCCGTATGTACGCCACTGCAAATAGTTGGTATCACTAAATGAGATAAGTGGAGAATGGCTTTTTTGAAATAAGCGAACTACTTCAATCATTCTGGATCACCCTGTATAATATAAATAAAAAACATCCTTGTGCTCATAACATATGTTTTAATTAATATTTTTAATAAATCGGCCGATAAAATAATACCATTCTTTAATGAACGTTTATTTTAGCAGTGTGAAGCTCGATTTCGTGCACCGCGCATGCGACGGCATTCGTATTGAGTCGTCGATCTGAAGCTCGTCCAACGCAGCCCGTTCTCTCTCGCGACTGAGAATTTAATTATTTATTAATTGGGATTAAACTACATAATAAATGCTTGTACTTTAATACGGAACGTTAAAGAACGATTAAAACCTACACGTCCTCTTAAAACGAACATATTTGCATTTAGAGCGAAGTTTGCAGGTATCGAGAACTCGTAATTTTTTTTCAAAATTTGAAATTGCAGTGATCTATATATTACTTTGATATGCCACTGGTTAAAATTTTGACCATTTTAAGACAAAAATAAGGAAGCTACGAGCATTGAAACCGACGGTATGTAAAACACGGGCGGCAAAACCACATTTTTTATAATAATTTAATTTCTAATTTACAAAGTTAAGAGTCTAAAAAATTTGTATTTTCTGAATGTTATTAAATGTCTACATGGAAGATCTATGCCAAGTTTTACATCAATTGGGCTTACAATAAAATGTTATAAGCCTTCAAACTGACCTATCCTGCTTTATGGAACTGATAGTAGGGCGTTTGGAAGTAGCCGTTTCAACGCGAGGGTGTTTGAGCGCAGGACCTTTGAACGTAAAGATATTTGAACACGAAACGCAAATCAGAAAAATTAAATTTGTTGTCCGCATTAAAACAATGTAATGGTGATAGGTATGAAATAAAAAATACATTTTAAGTAAGGTAAAGTTATTGTTATTAACTACTCCCATTAAAATAATTAAAATGTGGTTCCTAATTGTAGGTACGAAAGTAAGAATACATTGTAAGAAAAGTAAAAGTAAAATGTATTTGTCGCAAAAGAGATTGGTGTGAAAAGGATTTTTAGAGCTTCACTGGTGCTGATATTAGTAACGTGGAAATTTAAAATAAAATACATAACATTGCGCCTTCTTTACATTCAATACAAATCAATTAAATGATTATTTCATAAACCTAGCTAGTCAAACTACAGCAGACGTAGAAACTTTGTCTTATTTCTCGAATAACGTAAAAATTCCTCTCAGTCAAAATTCTCCTTTACTGGTGTTACTGAGACAGACGTAATTAACGCAGTATACTCCTTAAAATGGGATAGAACTTCCTAATGTATGGAAATCTCTTTATAAAAAGCACCCTCCTGAAAGTCATTCTGACCTAAGGCTGGTTAGTATTCTACCGACTTTGTCGAAAGTGATGGAAAAAGTTGTGTATTCCCAAATATTACCGTATATTTATCAAACCAGATTTTACCTACCGCCAATCGTTTTAGTACTACTTCTACTGCTACGGCGCTTATTGACACTGATAACAAAATTCTTTCTGCAGCCGATTAATCATAGATAACTGTTCTGCTATCTATTCGCTATTCTAAGGTATTTGAGAGTATTGATCATCAACTTTTGATTGCCAAATTACATTATTATGGTTTCTCTGATGATGCTGTCAAGTGGTTCAGATCTCATTTATGGAATAGGGTTCAAACTGTTAAAGTATCGTTCGACTCTAGCATAACATTCGCAAATACCCTGACCATTTCTAGGGGGTACCGCAGGGTTCGATGCTTGGCCCATTTCTTTTCAGTATATGTATTGCCGATATGCCAAGTATAGTAAAAAATGGTTATCTACACGGTTTTGCTGACCTACCTGCTTTATTCTTTTGATCCGAGTAGAATTGCTGATTCTGTATTAGAAATTAATGAAGAACTGCAAAAGTTAGTTAAATGGTCAAAGAGCAACTCTTTATAAATAGCAAATGTTCAACCTATTCCCAAAAAAGGTGATAAGACCGATCCCTCAAATTGACCAATTGCCATCACTTCCATTTTGTCTAAAATCATGGAAAAAGCCATCAATCAGCAACTGCTCACGTTCCTTGAAACTAACAAACTCCTTAGTGACCACCAATATGGGTTTAGGCAAAGTCGTTCAACAGGCGATCTTCTTTCATATGTGACCCAAGTTTGGAACAATACAGTAGAGCAGTCCGGTGAAACAGTTGTAGTCGCTTTAGATATCTCAAAGGCATTTGACCATGTTTGGCATAAGTGTTTACTTGCCAAACTCACCTCGTTTGGGTTAAATGATACGCTCATCAACTGGGTTTCTACTTTCCTTGGTAAAAGACGAATATGTGTAGTAGTTGATGGCTTTTTTCAAAAGAAGTTAGCATTAACGCGGGAGTACCACAGGGATCCGTTACAGCGCCTACACTTTTCTGCTGTACATAAACGACCTTATTTCTTCAACAACTAACCCCATACATTGCTTTGCTGACGATAGCACTCTTCACTGTAGTTCATCTCAGTCTACTCATAGTGATAATCCACCTTCTATGTCAAATCAAGAAATTAAAGCTGAAATGGCAAATTCAATCAACAAAGACATTCAACGTATTCTCGAATGGGGAAGCAATAATCTAGTTAAATTTAATGCTAAAAAACTCAGTGTTGCCTTATGTCCGCCAAAAAGATCGATCATTTCCTGTTGTAAGTATGAATGGCTCAGTTCTTAAGTTTTCAGACTCTATTACTCTCATGGGTTGACCATCTTCTGTCAGCTACCAAAACAGCTGCTCGTAAAATAGGCTTTTTGTACAGATCTAAGCAGTACTTTACCTCTCGACAACTCCTTCTGCTGTATAAGGCCCAAATTCGGCCTCATCTGAATATAATTCTCACCTTTGGGTTAGTGCTCCCCAATACGCTCTCGATATCGTTGATCGTATTCAAAAGAGAGCGATTAGGCTTATAAATGACCCGTCCTTAACTTCTCAAATACAGTCCCTTGAGCATAGAAGGATGGTTTGTGTTCTTTCTTTGTATTATCGTTATTACAACGGCTATTGTGCTGGTGAATTACATTCTTTGATACCATCTCCGGCTATCTTTGCGAGAAACACTCGGTTCGCTCATTCACATCATCAGTATGCAGTACAAATCTCCACTTGTCGTACCAAACGGGCGCAATCCACATTTTCTACACGGCTTCTAAACTCTGGAATGATCTCCCTAGTTCCTGTTTTCCTCTCACTTGTGATATGAGAAAATTTAAGGTAGCTGGTAGGCAATTCATTATCCCTCTATCCATCCTCCTAAGTGTTCCTGAGTGCTTTAGCACGATAGGCCTTATTTAGCCTGTTCAGGTCCACAATCATAAAAAAAAAAATAAAATAAAAAAACTCTTCTAAATCCGCATCACTATTGTTAGGCTCTCGTGTGACTACTTCTTCAGCTCACAAGTATTTAGGTAACCAACTTATTTTGCAACATTCTCCACTTGCGCGTGTGTCTGTATTGGTTCAAATATGTACTTCCGTCAAATATTGCATGGAAGCTTATTCATTCATTAATTTTGTTTAAAATTGATTATTGTGATACCGTTTATGGCCCTTGTTTAAACATTGCAAATAGTTACAGATTGCAAAAGATACACAATTCATGTGCTAGGTTTGCACTTAATATACGGCGACGTGAACATATTTCGTTCATTTACCAAGAGAACTCAATATTAGAAATGGTACGAAAACTACATCTTGGTTGTTTATACATAAAGTTATAAAATTTGGAGAACCTTCATATTTAAATACGAAAATTAGATTTCGTAGTAATGTTCATGATCTGATTGATATGCCGAATTATTACAAAACATTATTTGAAGATTCTTTCTCCTATGCTGCACCATCGACGTACAATGACATTCCAAATACCTTAAAAGCGTTTGGAGTGAACGATTTCAAAAATAGGTACAAAATATCTTATCTCTTTAAATGAATATCTAAATCAAAATATTTCTCGGTTTACTTACCATAAAAAGGACGTCTCAGATGATTAGTGATTATAATCGGTTTATGAAGAATATAGTAAATTATGTATTTTGGTAATTTTCGGGGTTAGGATTAATAGCAACCGACGGATGACACCCCGCCCATAACAAAAACACTTATTATTATTATTACTACTATTATTATTTTATTATTTATTAACTAAGGTCATTGGCCTCTACTATACTGATTAGATCCTATCAAACAAATCTGCAGCTTTTAAGAATCTGATAACATTTTTAATATGCTCCGACTGCTGGACCGATAGTTGTGTATAAACAAAATATTGCCAGGTCATCAACGTAAAGACATTTCTCTACCTCAGGACTAATGCCCGATGCAATATGATTTATGGCAATCGTGAACAGTGTGAGGCTCAAGGGCGAGCCTTGAGGAATGCCATTCTGAAATATCTTGGGCGTCGAGTAGACGTTTCCGCATATAACCCTAAATCTTCTGTTTTCCAGGTAGTCGACTAGAAGGAGAGGCAAATTACCCCCGAGTCCCCAGCCGTGCAGCTTTTGTAAGACACCCTATCGCCAAGTCATATCGTACGCCTTTGAGGTCGAAAAACAAAGCCACCGTATGTTTCCTGTCCCTAAACGCACGCTGTACAGCGTTCTATGGGTATACCAGTTGGTTATGAGTTGATCGGTTCGTACGAAATTCCACCTAATAGTCTGCGAGATGCCGATTACACTCCAGGTACCAAACAAGTCTGTTGTTGACCATCCTTTCAAAAAGTTTACCCATACAACAAGACCTATAGGTATATAACTCGAGAGAATCATTGGATCTTTATTGTTTTTGAGGATGGGAACGATGAGGGACTCCTTTCATTTCCCAGGGTAAGTGTCTTCAGACCAACAACGATTACAAAAATTCAAAACGGACAACTTGGCAGTCAAACGAAGGTGTTTGTTGAATTCGTACGGAATTGGATCGGATCCAGGCGCCTTAGAATTAGTACGTTATATTCTAGGTGGTCAGCGGTAGTGAAGTCGGGAGGAGTTTCACTTTCCATCTGGTTCTCACGAAAAACAGGTTCGTAGTTTTGAGAACTGCTGGTTGCTTCGTAGTGTTCAGCAATTGACTCAGCGATTAACTCCGGCATGTCGGTGGTACTACCGTCTCGAGTTGTAATTTGAGTGTTTGACGTACCATTCACTAGAAGCTTTATCCTCTTCCACACTTCCGATGAAGGTGTGATGGGGCTAATCAAAGAAACATATTTGTGCAAGGAAGCTGCATTGCAGAACTATTCGACGAGCATTGGCTCTGGCTCTCTTGAAGACAATCACATTTTCTTTAGTGGGACGTCGACGAAATAAATTAAATGCCCTCTTATATGCTTTGATGGCATCCTTAACCTCGGGGCACCACCAAGGCACATTACGCACCATCGGCGTACCACCTCCCTCAGAAACAGCATTTCGGGCAGCTCGTAGAATAGCGTTGGTAAAGTTTCCACCCCCTCGGATAGACTAACTCGGAATTGATATTTGCGGATACATTTTCCCCGAAGATGTTCCAGTCCGCTTTATTAACGCGCAATAATAATAATAATAGTATTATTATATTATTATTATTGTGTGTTACTATTGTTTTCATTATGCACTGATGTTCACATTTTAAAATTTGCTGAATTTATGTTTTCTACGTGTTCAATATGATGATAATTGGAATAATTAAAATTAAGGTTTAGATTATTTAATTTTGGAAATTTGCACTTGCAAGCTTCAACCAATTAATTATATGTATTATTGAAATTTGAAGTAAGCAACATTGGGTTGATTTTTTTAATGAAGCTTAAGATTTTTCGAAACAGAATTTTATTGATAAAATTAACCTAAAGTAAAACTGAAGCAAATAAGGTCGATGACCTTTACAATTGGACTTGTAGCACGATATTTTGTTTTGATTTCGTGCGAATATTTTGAAGCTTTTACAGAAAGCACCGGTCCAGGAGCCGTTTAGCTGATTTACCTCGTTAATCCTACGAAAGGTAAGCAGGCTTTTTGTTTGTTTTGAACATTCCTGTGAGTACTAGCGTTTATTTGTGTGCTAATTATACTAATATTTTCGATTATAAATAACTGGCGCCCCTTGATTTATAAAGTTTCCTGCTTTGATTATGTCATTCTTTTCATCCTACACAAAAAACATCACCATACCCACCCTCGGCCACTGAGTTATCTGCACTCACCCCTTATTTGTTACACCAGATTCTAGTGCCATTTTCACATAATAATGTAACAATGATTTTTGAATAAAAAAATACATGTTTAAAATACTTCGCTTCGGAAAGAACAAAACAATTCTTAATAATTACGAATTATTATGACATGATAATAAGTTTAAATTGATGAATCCCAATTTTACATTATTAATCATAAATTAACTCGTTCCAGATATATTCATTAAAATGCTTAGTCTCGCTGGAAATTTTTCTGATATTGTATTTAAGTACTGTCCAAAAATTAACAAGAAATGGTTAAAAAATATTTGGTAAGTTCATAATTGAAATGTAGAGCACACTGTAAGTTTGAGTAAATCCTGAAAATATGTGCAATTAAAATCAAAAATTGACATGTTTAATGTTCCCCGAAAATGGATTTGTGCAATACTTTACGCACGTAATGAGTAATTATATGTTTAATTTGTAGTACATTACATTACAGTATCTAATTGCAATCACAATTCAGTGCAGAAGAAGTAAGATTAAGTTAGGATTACCAATAGCATGTTTGCCTTTAATTTGCTTAAATTACATATGTATCTTTAAACTTATTCGTTCATAACAAAACTTATAATAAATTAGTAGTGAATTTAATTGGAAGATGCAGTAGCTTTTTTGAAGTTTTAGGGTTAAACAGGGATAGATGCCCCACTTTTTGAAATCTTTAGAAAATAATTCTAATATGACACGCCTAATCATAATTGAACTTAAGTGCTTGTCTAACAAAAAATATTAACATTCAAGTTTTAACGTGTGCAATCACATTTAATATAACATTACGTAGTAATAATTTAAAATTTATAGAAATCAGCACACTTAATATAAAGATCTATTCTACTTAAGTTTGGTGCTTTCTGTTTTCCACATCTTGAGCAATAGTTTCAGAAAAGTGTAAAGATTTTATGCAGCTACTTCTGACACATTATACACTGAATTCAGTCGAATCTTGACTTTGTATTTTTGTAGTTATTAAGGTATTCTATGCAATAGCTTAAGTCTGTATCTTTCCTGTTCATCTCCCTTAGTTTTTTTCACGGGCATATAAAACTAAAGAAAATATGACTGACGTTATTTTTTGTTTAGTTTTATAGTAGTTATTGAGTGAATAGTCTTCATTTTCGCTGTTTGAACTGCGAATAATTTGTCTTTTTCGTGATCCTTGGCCCTCATTTACTTTTAAATAATTATCATCTTCTTTATCACAAAAATCAGACCCGTAGGCATCGTCTTCTTCACTAAAATAATGAATTTTTTCTTTTTATTTCTTAACTCTCTTGCCTTGTCCTTTATCTTTGGTTCCTTGTTTTGTTATCTTAAGTTTTCCTTTTCTTCAGTAGTTTCAGTCTTATTTCTCTGGTTTAACTTAGTTTTTATTCGTTTTTTCTTCCTTGCAGCAATGTCTCTCATTTTTTATATTTTCTCTTAAACTCAGAATATCTGCTGATCGCTTTGCCCTCTTAGCCATGGTCAAACGAGTTTGTAGCATAGGTGATATGTGGCCTAGAATCTGTGAAAGTGTTTCTTTTTCTACTATTCTGTCTAAAAACCGTGCAAGTGTACCATTAGCAATGTGAACAATACTAATATCCTTAGGATTAATTGAAAGCCTAGGAGATTCTCTGTAAATTGGAGTCGGCATCGGATTTCGAGGTGTGTTACGTGCATGAACGGGAAGCGGTGGTAAAAAGAGGGGGGGAGAGAAGGGTCGCTACTCACCTGTGCGGTATCAAGAAAATTCTGGTAGAGGTAAGGGCACCAGGAGCCGCTCCCCAAAAGAAGAAATCACCGTTATCCCAGCTCCTGAATAACGATGTCTAAAAGAGGCGAGTAGGTAACTAAAGGAAAGGAGAAACCAATAGGAAAAAAATAATGTAAATCAAATAAAAGCCTATATAAATAAAACGAGTTTCAAAATAGACAATTTTATACAGAAAAACAAATAAATTTGAAATTAAAACGAGGCAACTACCCAATTAAACAAGTAGTTAAATTTATAAGTATCAATGTGTAGATACGTTCAGTAATTTAAAATGTAAAGGAAATAAAAAAAATTACAACACAAGCTTGTTAAATTATTTAGTTTAGCGTTCAAAATAACGAAGAAATTTAAAATGTAAACAAAATATGAACCTGATTAATTGTGAAATGCCGTCCTAAAATAACGCAGGTTTTCTAATGTGTAAAAGTTAATTTGCAAAATGATAATTATTTTCGGGATACTTGTTATGTCCTAACAAGATTTAATTTAAGGTAATTTCAAATAAATTTAATCAATTACACTAATATTCAAATTCAAAATTATAACATATGGAACTAGACTACCATGTGTAGGTTTGTTTGATAGTTAATACGTCACAAACGTTAAAAGATAAAAATAATGGTTGACAGCTGATTAAAAGCGGTAGCTAAAAGAACAATTAACACAAAAATTAAAGATCTAATAAGAAAAAATAAGTAAATTGGTAATAATGTAATACACTATTTTTAACAGTTCTAATTATAGATACACACAGAAAAAAAATGGGAAAGGAGGAGGAGAACCAGCTTTCAGATAAGGTGTCAGATAAATAATATTTTAGTTAAATCAAGGGTGTATTCTAATAGTTTTCTTATTTCAGAATTACGGAATAGAGCATAAAGGAACCAGGGTTTAGGTTACATATATAAAACATGGGGGTGAAGAATATGGTTAAAATCGTCTGACCTTTTGTCGATTTCTAAGTTGATGGTTGATGTTCAACTTAAGTTTTTCTTCTACGAAGTGAATCAAACGTATTTAAAGATGGTCTAATCTTAAACTTCTTTTAGTTGTAAAATATGAAACGATAACGTCAACACTCAGAACGAAAACAACCACAACAAGCTTTAAAGACGGAAGGCGACCTTTTCGTGATAACTATATGAATGGTAAACTTTAAAACCGCACTGGGCGAAGAAAACAATGTATACTCTATCTGGAGCAGAAACATGCGAAGAGTGAAATTAAATTAGAGAATTATTAAAGGAATGCTTTAGCAACCAAACATCTAGTGTTCACAAATGCAAAACTTTTATGAAAAAATAGAGTTTTATATGTGTGCTAGTCAAATGTGTGTTAAACAAAAGCAAGAGATTAGAAATTTTTGAGCATCAGTAAAATTGGAATTTATTATGTATGATAGAATAGGCAACCAAAAGTACTTGAATGTGTATTAAGTTGTATAACGGTAAGGTTACAATAGGTCTACGATTAACGGTCTCTAATTCTAATTCTAATTGACATTAGATTTGTTTTTCCAATCTGTCTAATTTTAACTTCTACATTCAGATTTCAGCTCTCCTTTGCATATACAGAGTGGTCCATTTTGCCCAATGTTATTTTTGTAATTTTTTTTAAATGGCACACCCTGTATTTTATTACAGATTTGCATATCATTTTTTACGGGCTTTCAATAGATGAATTATTTAGTGATAAAGTTGAAAATAGTAAACACTTTGTATTTTTGTTGAATTTGTCACAATATAAAATAAATAAGACAATACCATAATTCACAGAAAAACAAAAATGAAACAATGCTAATTGCTATAAAACCGTGAAGCTATAGGTTTATGGCCAAATTTTACATTTTGCACTATAAAAAGCAACGCTTGATAGTTATTTACTCGCAGAACTGCATAACTATAAACTTTAAAACGGAATTAAAGAAGACAATGAACAGTAGCTTGGTTTTCGATTGTCTTTTTCTGTTTCTTAACTTAACAAATGAAAGCCACATATTATAAATAATTCGTGAAGAATTGTCAGATAATGATCTGATAGTGACGTCGTTATTTACTTAGTGTGCGATGAATTTTTCAAAAGAAGAGCTCACTAATATGATCTATATTTTCGAGCAAGCTGAAAGGAACTGTTTGTTGGCATCCAGGATTTATAAACAAAAGTACCCTTTAGCTAGACATGCAAGACCTGAAGCATTTCAACTTCTTTGAAGAGACAGGGAATGTCATATACAGTTTTATTAAATATAGAAGGAAATCCTCACGTAAGTGTTAGTTAGATCTGGGCAAACGTTCAATACAAAGAATTATAAGCAAGCAAAATATCACCCATACCATTTGTGTTTGCATCAAAGCCTACGACCGCAAGATTTCGTAACTCGTGTCGCATTTTGCAATATTATTCTGGACAAAATTAACCAACAAGCCAATTTTGTTGACTTTGTGCTATCTAGCGACGAAGTAAGTTTTAATAGCATAGGAGTCGTTAATAAACATAATAGTCACTATTACTCCGTTGAAAACCAACACTGGGTACGACAAGTAGATTTCCAGCTTCAGGGGACTGTGAATGTTTATTATTAATACTGATGTATTAGGACCTTTCTTTTTCGATGGTTCCCTGATACACGAACGATATCTGCAATTCCTTCAAGAACATTTGCCACAGTTGCTTGAAAATGTGAATCTACATACTCGACAAGTTATGTATTACCAACATGATGGATTCCCGCCGCACTACCATCGAGTACGTCGGTTTTTACAAAATTGGCGCGAATGTCGCTGGATAGGGCGCGGTGGTCCCAATGTTTGGCCAGCGAGATCACCCGATCTTACTACCCTAGACTTTTTTCTGTGGAGATATGTGAAACAAGAGGTATACAGGGATTTGCCTACTACACAAGCTAATATGAAACTGAGGCTTTTCGAAGTATTCGAAGAAACACCGTTCAAAATGTCAAAGCAACCTTTACTAGGCGGTTGATAATGTGGCTTGCTGCAAATGGAAACATTTTTGAACATTTAATATAAAATTTGTAATTAATTATGTTCTTTACTTCCATTTTAAAGTTTAAGTTAAGTTTTAAGTTAAAGTTTATAATTATGCAGTTCTACGGGTAAGTACTTATTAAGTGTTGCTCTTTTATAGTGCAAAATGTTGAATTATGTCATAAACCTATAGTTTCACGGTTTTATAGCAACTAGCATTGTTTCATTTTTGTTTTTCTTTGAATTGTGATATTGTCTTTATTTGTTTTATATTGTGACAAATTCTACAAAAATAAAAAATGTTTACAATTTTTAACTTTATCACTAAGTAATTCAAAAACACTTGGGAATAGGTAGTAAAAAGTGAGTATCTATTGAAAGCCCGTAAAAAATGCTATTCAAATCTGTAATAAAATACAGGGTGTGCCATTTAAAAAAAAATGAGAAAAATAACATTGAGCAAAATGGATCACCCTGTATATGCAAAGAAAAGAGTCTACAATCTGAATGTAGAAGTTAAAACTAGACAGATTGGAAAAACAAATCCCAAAATTTCATTCCTATAGCTTTCAACATGGTGGAACAGGAGCCTACTTATTTGACTAATTTTTTTACATAGAAATGTCAATAACTTAGGAACCGTTAGTCGTAGGAGCAGAGTACCCTATATCATTTTGCTCAGCATTTAACAGATAATTTAAATATATAAAAATATATAGGGTGTTCCATTAAAAACAAATTGAGTGTAGTACTCGAAAATGGGGCACCCTGTATATACAAAAATATTATTAGAAGATGCTCCTCGTTGTTGACTACAATAATAGGCGTAATCTTCAACCCCAAAATCGTTAGGACACCCTGATATATATATATACATATATATATATATATATATATATATATATATATATATGTAGGGTGTTCAAATTCCCCGTATTTATTCCACTATGTCTAAACGGTTTGAGATAATTTAATTCTGCTTTCGTGTAGCGGTCAATTGCGCACTCTGTGAAAATATTTACCACTATACAGGGTGTCTCATAAAAGTGAAGCATATCTAAGTTGCGTTTTTTAAATAACACCTCGTATATTTTACCCAATACTTGGATATATACTTCCGAAACAAGAAAAGTTATTACATGCTATGGGTTTATTATGAAGCTGAAGAGATTTTCTATGACAAACAGGTCATCTTTGAGAATTTCTTGTGAATTGAACAAATTACATTTTGCAAGTCTTCTATTTTTTGGCCGATGTAAATCTGAAGAAAATTTGATTGTTGTACAGTGTGAGTCATTTTTTTTTAATAGGACACGCTATATTTCATTTGACCAATCGATAGAGCTTCTCATGGTCTTTCATATCCTACAGTGAATTTCTAAAATGATTGGTTATGTCTTTATTTTCTATAAATTGAGAACTATAGTTGATTTAACTACTTTCTTACCGCTAAAGTAATCTTATTATTAGGTTTTTTAACACTATCACCTAATACTGGGGTTCTAATAATGCAGAATTGTTCACTAATACACTTATTTCATATTTGGATTCGTAGCTATTATTTCGTACGGGCGAACAAGTTGTCAAAATGAAAAAATGCAATGTTTGACAGTTCTCCAATATCTGTGAGTGCTTTTTCATAAAAATGAATTTTTCAAATGAAAAAATGTGTCAGATGATATACATTATGGAAGAATGCCATTGACTTTTGGCTAAAAGAGTTTACAAGCAAAAATTTCCAAGCGTAAGACATCCGAAAGTAACCACGTTTAGGAATTTGAAAGATAGGTTTGACGCTTCGCTCCGCACAAAATAATCATACTCAATAAAGATGGAGGATAAGTTAAACGTCTTACTTCATTTGCAAGAAAATCCACATGTCAGCTTGCGACAAATTTCAAGAGAAAACGGCATTAGCTTGGGCTCCGTTCATAAAATTATTAACGAAGAGAAAGAGCATCCGTACAAAATTATTTTCCACCAAGGTTAGCATAATTTGTTTCTCGATTATTGAAATATTCAAATGTGTTACCTTCCAGAGTTGTGGGGAAATAACTTTCAAAACCGATTTAATTTTTGTAATTCTATAATAGAAAATATTGAAGGTGAATCCGACTTTCCTCGTCTCATTTTATTTAGTGATGAAGCGATATTTAGAAACGATGAGCACCTCAATCGCCACAATATGCATTATTATGCCACAGAAAACCCGCACTGGACGAGAGCAATTGATTCACGTCTATGGCAAAATATAAATTTTGTATAAATGAAAATTTAACTGGCAACCGGTATTTACAATTATTGCAGGAGAAAATTATTCCAGCTTGTCAATAACAATTACAAAATGTTGATCTGTGGTTCCACCAAGATGGGGCACTACCCCACTACTCTCTGAATGTGCGGAGATATTTAGATGAAGTCTTTTCGAATCATTGGGTAGGTAGACGAGGGACTGTCGAATGGCCTCCACGATCTCTGTATCTTTCAGCGTACGATATTTTTTTCTTATGGGGTCATTTAAAATCTAAGTTGTACAGAAACATACCCGATTATCTGGAAACACTAAACAAAGAATAATCGACGAAGCACAATTATTAACGCCTAATTCATTAAGAAATTCTATTCGTGTCTGTCACAGTTAGTGTTTGGAATAAAAGAAGTGTAAGATTACAAACTGTTCCAAGCTAACAATATCTTTTCAAATTTCGATCTTAAGTAAGGCAAAATATGATAATTTAACTGTCAAATATGTAAATATGTATTTCATTATAAATATCTTAACAACCAAAATCAATGACTGATAAGGATAACATAAAGGGTCGTTGTATCAAAGTGCTTTATTTTTATTATTATGACTTCACACTTGATAAATCGAATATCTTCATATAAGAATAATAACTTTAAATTAAGTCATCAATTTCCCATAATTATAACTAAGATCTAATAGAATAAATTAAGCATTAATATTGTAAAACCCTTTTTTTTAACTGTTAGATCAAACGAGTACTTTTATTTTTTTCTAGGATGTATATGTTTAAACTATGTTCACAAACAAATTTGAAATCCATGCACACATGTAAATATAACCCATTATTCCTAAAAAGGGGAAGATCACTTTACGACTAGTGAGATAACGATGTACTGAGGAGCTCAAATTTGATTGAATTAGATAACCATTGCATCATTTTAAAATATAAATTAGGCCATATAAATTCTAAATAACTTATGCTACGTGAATTAATTTAATTAAGTACTTTCAGTGTAGTTTTTATCAATAAAATTAGAATGTATCTGTGTTTAATGAACAAATAAATAACATTATAATTAAGACAAAATTCGATGGTTGTTTATTATCAGCAAATTGTAGTACAGATACAGATTTCTGTAAAATAATAAGTACGTACCATTTTGTTGTAAATCTAGGTATTAATCGAAATACTCAAAATTTGTATATTTATTTTATAAGGATAAATTTGTAATGTTGGTTGTGAATTGGTGCTGCGTGAGACAGGTTAGACATAGTTAAATAAATATGATTCTAAAATAAAGTCAAACAACACAACGCAAGAAGTGCGGCAATTAAAAAAAATTCCCCGTTCTTGTAGTACTTGATAGTTATTAAAATTTGATTATTTGTTAATATTTGTGTACACTGAAACTTGTTATAAAGTAATACAGAAACTAGTGCCAAAAAAGTCGGGATTATATGGGCAATGATCCATGGTTGTAACCTTCGAGCAGCTTTTTGCTTAGCCGTATGTGATGAAGTATTATCACGATTGTTACAGACACAAAGCTATAGTCGTAACAAAGTAAAAGGTGTGCCGTAACAGATAGTAGAGATATGGTCGGAAGCTCAGTTGGTTGGTTAGGCACTTGGATACGTGGACCGTGCGCCTGGCGTAGGTACACATATACTTTTAAAGGGGTACCACTTGGTTTATATTGATATCGCCCTTAGATCAAGAAAGGGCTATGGCACAGTAAGAGGTACGCTACAGATAAAAATAATGCTGGAAACAGTTCAAGAAGAAAATAGGTCCGGTTAGGATTTAAGTCCTAAACCGCAGTAACAAAGTAAACTACTGGTGGTTTAACACAACTCGGTTTAATCTTTGCAGATACAATTAATAATAATAAACCACAACCCTTAAATATACACCCAGTATGGTTAACATAATCTCTATGGGTACACACTAGTACCGGTATAAAGTTGTACTGACTGCAATAACTAATCCCATTAAAACAGCTGGTATCGTAAATCGGAAACAACCCGGGAATTTTTAAATGCCCACAATGATTTGACTAATCGTTGCAATACCACCACACCCACCTTTCATTCTAGTGCTTCCTCTAAACAAAATAAAAAAAAATTAAATCATAAATGAACAAACCCTTTTACGCACTATTCAACATCCAGCGTTGACCCTAGAAATGAAATACACAACTCATAATAAACAAAATAAATAATAAGACCGTAGTTCTAGGAAGTCTCTTCTTACAACCGAAACATAACATAACTCACATGTAAATAACCGAAATATATCAGTCAGATTAACAGGACTGAATGAAAAGTAGAGCATAGGTTTTAGGCAACACAAAGAAGTCTGTTAATACTGTTACAAGCAAAGTTAAAAGTGTAATTAACAACCCTGATAATTTCACAGTAAAACCTCTAAACCCTAAATCAAAGTTTGGCAGCTGAAGGCTAAAATATTCACGCTCCTAAACAACTAATAGCTTCCTAATTTATGATAACAGTTGTTAGAACGTACAACTAAAGCTTAAATGTTTGTACACAGCAAGTGAAAAACACAAAT
>JARFJB010002371.1:335000-337500 GCA_036346205.1 Vesta saturnalis | reverse complement strand
GATGAATGTTGATAAAAAATTTTATTTTTATAATTCATTAAAGTATTTTGAGGAGAAATATCTTTGTGACGGATATGTACAAGTCTTCACTTTAGCCAATACACGTTATATGAATTATTAAAATAACCTTAAATGAATATAAGCAAATAAACAATTACACAAAAGTTCAAACGTGTGGCAAACTATTCTATAATGTAATCAATTGACGAAAGCTGAATTACTTATACCACCTTAAAGAAACATAAATCTCTTGAAAACAGCAGCAGTAAACTTAATTGGGCGAGCAACAATGTGTATTACTTTTAGAGCAGTAAATCGTGACTGCCAGCAGTTTATAGAGGTATTACTTTAACAATTTTTCAAAAAAAAAGGAAACAAAGTCTTTTGTTATTTCATAATTGATTTCTGCAACAATCACCGGTCAAATCGTGTCAAGTAAAAATTCTTGTACTTATACATGCTGTAACTTTGGGTACAAGAATCAAACTAAATTCCTATCAAAATCATAAAACAACACATTTTTGTTTCTGCACTGTTTATTATTTCTATTTTAGGTAAATTAACTTACGATGGCATTACATAGTTATAGGTTTTCTGAATATTCTGTGATGCGGATCAAAAGTGAATGTAATATTTCCGAAGATTTCCTTAGTTGCTCAAATCTCAATCGTTTCCGATTTTCCTAACTTAGAAAAATTCAGAAATGCACTATAAACATATATCAGTGTTAAATGTATCAAACACCCATTAAATATTCTTATTCATTAACACGCAGTGTTACTCAAACGGAAACCGTTAAATTAATAAATTGCGCTTTAAATATTAAAACTAAATTGGGTTCAAATCGTGTATTCCTACCTTTCATACACTTTCTATAGTTTCTTTGGGGGTGCAGTCAGAAATACACTATAAATGGGTAAATATATTTCAGTAGTACATATAAAAAACCGACCTAAAGGGACACTTTATAACTTGTAGAACAACGTAAATTTTATTTTCCCATCTTCGACAATTTTAACTACACGTAAATTAAATTATCGTACATGTGTTTGGTGTACGAGTTTACATGTGTTTGTAACACGATAATTAAAAAATCAGCAACGGATTTTAAAACTATTAATTTTCGAGCAACAAGTATTGAAGAATTTTTTTAAGCTAATCCAAATCTAACCAAATTTTTGTTAAAAAAAGTACTTTGTAGGGTAATGCATAAATCTTTAGGAGCTGCTTGTATGATACCCTATAGTACTTTTGAAATATTTGGAAAACCTACAACATACAGAAATGTAAAGATATGTTTTAAGGATAATTAAATTTTAGACAGGTATAATTTTTTCGGAGGATTCAACAAGTCCCCAAAACACTTTCTGTGAATATATTAAATATTACTAAATGATGAGCAACAACCCATATACTTTTGAAAGTAAATCAATTGGAATAGGCGTCCAATGTGAACAGGGCCGAAAAAGTTATACAAGTCTCAATGTATTTAAAATACGTTTTTCTTAAATTTTTCTAAAACAGTATAATGTCCGTAACATAAAAACTTAAGTCTAATTCTGGCCGGACTTCTGGTTCCTCATCTTTAGACCGTTACGGCGTGAAACATTTAAATTCAAACGTCAGTGATGGGAGACTAATCCACGCGATGTAGTTTACACGTGTGTAACGTAAAAAATGGAATCATCTACATGCGTTTTGACGTCGACATGTGCACAAATTGTAGATTTTTCTATTAACTCATATTTGAACACGTCTGTGGCGGAATATTAGTTTCACGGTTTTTGGAGGTTAAATTTATATTATGATTCTTCATTGAACTATACACAACACAACTCGAACGGCAACGACAGATCACAATATATTGCAGGGGCCGTAACATTTTTCGCTTACAGAAGGACGCAATTAGACGCACACGCACACGCACACGCACACGCACACGCACACGCACACGCACACGCACACGCACACGCACACGCACACGCACACGACACACGCACATGCACACGCACACGCACACGAACACGCACACGCACACGCATACGCACACGAATACGCAAACGCATACGCACATGCACACGCATACGCACATGCACAGTGAGACGTACACGCACATGCACACGCCGGCGCACGCGGATTCATACACACGAACGCACACTCGCACACGCATACGCACAGCGCACCTCATGTGCACGCACACGCACACGTACACGTACACATACGTGCAAGCACACGAACACACACACACACACACACACACACAGCACGCGCACACGCACACGCAGACGTACACACACGCATACGCACACGCACACGCACACGCACACGCACACGTAGACGCTCACACACAATCACACGCACACGAACCTGCACACGCAAACGCACAGGCACACCCACACAAACACGGACACGTACACGCACACGCACACGCACACGCACACGCACACGCACACGCACACGTACACGCACACTCACACGCACACGCACACGTACACGCACA
>JARFJB010002371.1:272500-327500 GCA_036346205.1 Vesta saturnalis | reverse complement strand
TTGCATTCGATACCGAAGCCCTCCGCCTTAAGAAACTGATCACTACTTCGAAGGATCCTCTCCCCAACCCAATTCTAAACTCCTTCAGCAACAGGGCGAATTAAGTGATTCAGTGGTTTCCATTAAATCCATCCTCGACGCCTTGATGTCTAAGGGTCCTTTAATTATTCTACAGCTCAGCAGACCTAGTTGCTTGGCTGTACTTCGTACGATCCCGACCGTGTCAAAATCCCATCCGGGAAGTCTGTAGCCTCTGTCCCACAGTCCACCATAGCTGTAGTACGTAAGACTGACAACATAAAGACCGCAGACGAAACTAAAGACGCCCTAATGAAGGCCCTTGATCCATGGAGTCTTGGCCTCCGCATGGACAGGGTGACTAAAACCGGCAAGATTGTATCGGAGAAGAGTGAGCTCTCCAAAATCCCCAGGCCCTTCTTGTAAAATCCGGCCTCTCTGCTAAATCTCAGGATAAAGCCAGAATATCCATTATGGATGTGTCTGCTGACCTCTCCTTGGAGGGGGTTAAGGAGGCCGTCTTTTCCAAGAATTTCGTTTCAGCTCCTGGAACCACCGTAGAAGCGGCACGGAATTCCTTGCAAGTGATGTTCAGGTTTGGACCACGAGACCGCAGGACATGTTATTAGATCCTGGAGTGCGACTCAGTGTTATGTGTGCCCTAACCTCCAAAAAGATCCCTCAAGGGGCAATTGTTCACAAGGGTGATGTTATCAAGCATAAAGCCTCCGCCTTGAACTGTCCTGCCTGCGCTGAACGTGTTGAGTCCAAGATCGCTGACACCAATTATAGATAGGACTCACCCATGACTCTTAGGTTCGCTCAAGTGAATTTTAGAAACTCTCGTGTTGCGACCCTTGAGGCACTGGACTTCTCCTCTGACAATGACATTGACGTCCTACTGCTGCAAGAGCCATTCACATTTTGTTCATCTAACAGGGTTAGGGTTGTCGGCACCTCGGCAATGATCAATCACATACGTATTCGATCCATCTGGGCGCGACGAACATCGATGTGACCCTTTCTTCATTTCCTTTGGCGCGCAAGGTTATTGACTGAAAAGTTATGATGGATGAAATTCAGAGTGACCACCGACTGATACGGTTCGATATAGCCGTCGACAATCCAATTAAAAATCCTTTACCTACTATCCTCGACTTCAAACATCTCGATCCGTCCAGACTCAATGCAGTTTGCAAGCAATATATTTACGTTTACCTTCCCCGCGGCCACGATCCAGATTCTGTAGACGTCGTCATTGGCAAGCTGTCAGTGCTGGTCTGGTATACGGGCTGGGTGTGCCTCAAAAAGATTATCCTTACTGCTCGAGCTTTCGCCAGCAATAGCTGGTGGGGCGAGAAGTTAAGCAGATTAAAGAAGGTAGTCCGCATCACGCGGCGCCGTTACCAAAGAGCCCTTGCAGAGCTAAAAACTCAATGGCTCGCCTACTATAAGGAGCCATTAAAAAGATATACTGGCAGTGATGCAAGCAAAATTTGGCTCATGGTAACGTTTTGTTGAGACTAGCCTGGTGGAAAACACGTGGGGTGCGGTCTACAGAATATCCCCTCAGAAGCAAGTTCCTCTTGATCCCTGCTCCAATGTCCGCGACGGTGACAGATGTACTGTTTCCGAACATGAGACCATAATTTTTTTGTTAAACGTCCTTTTTCCCGACGACGATCCGACAACTGACGAACCCATCCACACCGAAATGCGTTCCCGTCTTGTTCATTTGGATCCCAGACAAGACTGGGTGGTCACACGGGAAGATCTGTTTTCGTTAGCGCCAAAGATCCCTAGGAACGAAGCTCCTGGACTGGACGAAATTCACGGTAAAATACTTAGGACATTGTTAGACACTTTTTGGTACAGTCGTCGAATTACCTAATTCTAACATAAAGCTTGGGTATTGTTGGAAGAGAGGCAAACTAACAACAATTCTAAAATCCGGTAAAAAGGATCTCACAGACGTAAATTCGTGTAGACCGATAACGTTACTATCCGAATTTGGAAAGTTATTCGAAAGAGTGCTTCTCCAAAGACTGTACATTGAAATCTCTCCTAAAGGGCTCTTCCATCCTAACCAGTACCAGTAGCTTCTATCCCCGGACGTAAGAATACCGACTGTGTTTCTAGACTAATTAAAAATACTGAAACGAATACCCTGAGGTATACGTTGGCAATCTTCGTTGACATTGCCGTGGCATTCAATAACGTATGGTGGCCATCAGCCATCAATCATAAATGCTCTCGTCGTTAAGATAGTGCCTGCTGACGCTATGCGCGTCATTTGTATTTATCTGGCGGATCGCTCGATCCGCTACACTTCGAAGGCATCGAAGTTTTCCGTTACGAAGTCCCTTTTAAAGTGTTGCCCACAATGATCGCTCCTAGGACCGTGTTTATGGAATTTAGTCGTTGATTCTCTCTTCGAACAAGAACTGCCGGGCTTCATGTACTGTTTTGCCGATGCGGCTGACATTGTCTACACTGTCACCGCAGACAATAGGCGTAACCTAGAGGATAGAGCTTCCTTGTGCGTCACCCGACTGACAACCTGGGAGGGCAGCAATAAACGGTCAACAATTGCCAAGTCATCTGCGTAGCAAATTAGTGAAACGTCATCGGGGACATCCAGGTACATGATATCATCGAAGTAAATATTCCAAAGCAGTGGTCCTAAAATCGATCCTTATGGGGCCCCTCTGCTGACAGCAATCTTTTCGATTTAGTTAAGTATTAGTGTTCTATCCGTAAAGTAATCCTGTATTATTCTTATAAGGTAATCACTAATCCCTTTCTTTTTCAAGGCTCCTATAATTCCAGGCCAGGGTGCCGAGTTAAACGAGTTTGTAACATCTATGGTAATTAATAAGCAGATGTTCCTATATTGGTATGCCGCTTTATTGTGTTTTTCGGATATTTCTGTTACCTTGTTAAGGGCATCGATCGTCGACCTATTCTTTCTGAAACCGAATTGGTATTTGTGTAGGCCACCTTTATTTTCAATTTCTTTTACGATTCTATCGTTTATTACTTTTTTGAAAACCTTTCCTAGACCAATTTATTAGGCACATTGCTCTGTGTGTTATTGGTTTTTCAATGAGTACCACTTTGCTGGATTTCCATATCCTTGGGAACTGGCCAAGCTGCATGTAGTGGTTTAATGTTTTGGGAAAATGCTCTCCAAGTTGTTGTACGACACTTGTGGTTATTAGTTGCGGAATGTTATCAGGGCCATCAGCTTTCTTCGTATTGGCATTGGATGCAACTGCTCTCAGTTCTTCTGGGGTTACCGCTTCTATTATGTCGTTGCTTATGTTGATTGTGTCCCATTTTATTATTGCGTCTGTTGGAAATATTATTGCTTTCTGTGCGTCTGTACTTAATTTGCCTTCGTCTTTGGTCATGCCGAATTTCTTAAAAGTTACTTTATACGCAGTGCCCCAGATGTTGTTTAGCTCTTACTTTATTCCAGCACTCGTCCTTTGATTTTTTCATTTCCCATCTGTAACGATATTTGGCTTCTCGGTAATTATTTAATATAATTTGGCTTTACGTGTCTTTGTTTAATGGTTTTTTATTCATTTTCGTAAGCTTCCTTTTACTGTAGATACAATTTTCCCTCAGTCTCTTCAAGTTTTCATTCCACCAGTATGCCTGTTTAATTCTTTTTTTTTTCGGTGTGAGGCACCTCTTGCATGCGTCTTGTATTATGCGAGTAATAGTCTCGGCGTCAGTGTATGGCTGTTTCTCTTGTTTGCTGCGTCTACTGCTGCGCCTGCTTCTTCCGCTGATAAATAATTGTCTGCCGAATTTGATGTTTATACGTAATTCGTATTCATATCCGTATCACAAAGATAAGAAGACATTTTAGTAGTAGAATTAGATTCAAGAAATTTCTTAGTACGGTCGTTTTGTAAGACTTTAGGGGAAGGTGGCCTAATATCGACCACTTAAAAATAAAATGATGATCTAAGAAAAATTCAATCAAAACAAATTTTATTTTGTAACGTTGTATCAAATGCATATGAAAAGAAAGTAAAAAATATTCTGAAATATTAGAAAACAATTTCTAAAAAACCTGCATGGTGTATTGTAAAATCGATCAGTCATAAGGTTAATATCGACCACAGTATAGAGTCGTTTATTCACACTCATTACACACACAATTTTTGCTTCTTGCACTTTGTACAGTCAGCGTGACTCCAAATACCACAGCACCTGCAGCGCCACCAAATTTGGTTGTTAATCCTAAAATCGTGGTAGACTTTTCATCTTTTTTGTCTTCTTTGGAATGTAATTGTCTCTTAAATATCGTACTTTCGTCAACACTTTCTTGTCTCTTTTTCTTCCAATATCAGTTTGAATGGGGTAGACGTCAGAATTTGAAATTGCTTTTTTTCTCTTATTCGTGGTGGGTAACGGAAAAATTTCAGTTAAAGGTTTGTTTTTTATTTGAATAGTTACATCATCTTCGACAATTGACTAGAGCTCACATTCTTTCGAATCAAATGAAGTGTCATCGCTTAATGGAGAAGTGTTATGTTGGCGCCGTCTTTTTAAAGTTAATGAAGTTTGTAATTCTTTAGTATTAGAACCTAGGTGGAGGTGTGCGATTATCAATTTCACGATTATTGTTTGTAGATAAGCTACTTGGAGCTGGAAGTGAAGCGCCTTACCTAATGCCCGGTTCTTCGTAGTTTTTTGGATTTAATATACTGATGACGTATTTGATGATAAGCAGTCTTCAAAGACTCTATTCAAATCAGTTGTTTCTGATCTTTTCAGGGACAGTCTAGGAAATGCGTTCATGAAACGTATGCCAGTCTTTGCCACATACATTTTTTTCTTTATTAAAATTATTTTTTATACCATTTTCAAGCGCATAATCATACTCTAACTTTCTAACAGTTTTTGGAGTTAAACCATAAAATAGTTTAGATAATTGCAATACGTAATTTGCAAGTTCCGTTTTTTGATCACGAGTGAGAACTGCTTTTCTACCCAGCTCTAGTTTCTTATTGGGAAGAACTATAATCAATATTGGTTCGGGTAAAATCAACCAGTCATGGGTAATATCGATCACCTTGGTCAGTATTACCCGCTACACTTTCCTTATATTAGATCTACCAGGGCTACCTCACCTAGTACTTTTCAAGTAATCTAACCACATCAAAAATTTGTCAGTTACAGCCTCTCAACAACACCAATATAAATTCAGTAGAGTAACCATCCGTGAAAAACTTACCTTAATAAAAAAAGCAGTAAAATTGTTAAATTATACCAAAATTTATAAGAACGGCCAAAACTCCGTCTTAATTTCACACGAACAACAAATAAGACCATTACTGCTTCAGGACCTTCTTACGAAATGGCAGCTCATGCCAGATTTTTAAATTATTGCTGTGGTCGATATTAGCCTCTGGTCGATGTTACACCTTCTTCCCCTAACCGGTTTCTGCTTTGATTTCCAGAATCACCATGTTTTATCCATTGAATTAATAAAATAAAAATATTATAAAGCGAGAAAATTTCAACTTACCACATTATATGTTGCACTAGACAAATATATGCATAACAATAACACCACCGTAGCACCATGGTCTATCACTATTATAAAAAAGAAAATAATATTAAAAAAAACACCTTTTTCTTAACAAACTAAAACCAAAGAACTGGTCCTTTCAAAATCTTGAGTAAAATGAAGTGAGTGTAGTAAACATTATAGTATAATTTTGTATCCCCAGGAAAATAAACATTTGGCACTCAAATATTAACTATTTAAATGCAGAAACATGAACAAACTTTATTGAGCATCATTTAAATACCCTAATAAATACATATTTTTGCAATTCCTGGATAAATTTAGTCATCTGTTTTCGATTAAACGAAAAACTCCAAATGAAAGATAAAGATACTAAGTATTTGTGTATATTTTGCATTTTCTAAAATTTAATTTTTAAGTTAGGCGGCGTGGATCATAAACCTATCATAAAATCACCCTAAATAGTGACACATTTTTGTTTATTGTGCTACGCCGGAAGTACATAAACCACCAACCCTCGAAATCTGACCTGACTATCGATTAATTCCTAGAAAAATCTCTATTTATGTGTTAAACATTTTAAAATGTGCTAGTAATTTTTGGCGCCCCAAAAGACGAAGCCCCCCGAAGCAATGCTTACTTCGCTTACCACATTGGACCGCCACTGATCACAATACAGAAAAAACAAAAACCCGCTAAACGAGTTGGTAGAATGGAGTGTGCAAAGTTGCAATATATTGAACTACAAAAATAATTCTTTACTGAACAACATAAATTATGATTAAAGAAAACTGAAAGCCAAAGAAAAATGATGGCGTTGAACGAAGATTTAAATTTTACTAGAAAAAAAAACTGTGTAAAACGATATTGTTCGTTTCGTTGCCATTGTAAAATGATTATACTAAATTATTATAAGTTTTTGTTATGTACGAATATTGAACTTATTCGTTCATAACAAAAACTTATAATAATTTAATATTAGTCAAGTTGCTTTGGTATGTGTGAATCCTTGCGATATTGCAGGCTCACATTCCATTAATATAAGTAATTTAATTGTAATCTCATTACATTTAGAATTTACATCAGTTATACATACATAAAGACAAAATTTACATCGATTGGGGCTTGAACCTTGATGGCGCAGTTGGTTAACGCGGTACTCTAGCAAAGTACAGGTCGTAGGTTCAAATCCTACTCGAGGTAAACTTTTTATTTATGTATTTAATAAAATTAATAATAATTTTTGATTATACTAAACTTGCAAAATAATTATAAATTAAGGAATGTTATCTATATTCACAAAATTTATAGCAGCCTCTATTTCTTCATTCACTGGTGGTTCATCATGTGTCATCTGGCATGCAATGTTGTGTAAAATAGCTGAATCAATTACGATACCTTCAACTTTTTCTAGCCTTAAGCGAATTCCCAAAGTTAATACTGGAAACCTTCTTTTCAACATAATGATGATGTTTCTACTGGTTTCGGGCCCTGATCTGTGACCATCAATTCTAAATCACACACCACTTGTACGTTAAAAGAAAAAAATCCCTTGCGATTTCTATAATTTTTTGCTTGCGGCCCACCGGGGCTTGTACTTTCTCTGTGGTCTACGTATATATTCTTCAATCTTACTTCGTGGAATTAGCACTAATGTTTTAAAACAATTTCTTTTATATAATTACTTATTTCTCTACGCGTTTCAATACAGTATGTACCATTATCAGGAGAACAAGTAGTTATGGTAACAAACCATTAAGGTAAAACAGCAAACTTGATGTGAACTATAATTCTACATTTAAAATATCTGTTAAACGTGGGTCTATAAGATCAACCTGTTCTTTCATTAAAAGTACGTTTTGCTTATGTTTATAAATTTCGTATGTTTCCGAAACATCCTGTTTGTCTTTTTTACAAAAATGAAAAAACTTAATGTTATTTTGTGAAGTCATAAGGTGTTTATGTACTATTAAATGTATTTCATAATTTGAGTTGTTCGTGTGTTTGTAACATTTAATGTGTTCTTTCTATCTAATATCAGAGTTCCTAAGTGTTTGCCCAATATAAACAGAATAGCAGAATGTTCAGTTCAATGTGTAAATACCTGACTTCAAAATGTTGTTGGTTGAACCTTTTGGATTAAATAAACGTTTACGAATATTGGTATTAGTTTTGAACGCTACTTGGTAGCTTTTGTGATATATGAAATTTTTCCAAAATATGATTTATTTTCTGTCGGTTCTCTGTTATCTCAATTTGTACTTTTGATTTTTAACTAAAGTGACTATTATATTTGAAATGTAACCGTTTGCTTGTGCAAGTTTGGGTTCTCAGTATTCAGAAGACCTACACATACAGACATTACAGTTCCAAACAATTCATGTCACTATAAAACACATAAGTTAGCTGCATATAAATCATTAGTACACAGACCAATGCCTTTACGATTAAACTAAATAAATTTCGATAAAGGAATACCAATTATAAAACAAATTTCGCAAGAAAACGGCTACATTTCCAATACAATCGACAATTTAGTTAAAACTTAAGAGTACAAATTTTCTATCAAAAACATTTACCCAGTTAACAGTTAACCGACAGAAAATAAATACATATCAATTTCATATTTTGTAAAAATATCAGAAAAAGTAGCCCAGATACTGCAAAAGAACAAAAAGTACAAAGCAGCTTTCAAAATTAATACCAATGTTCTAAAATGTTTATATAGTATCAGAGATTCAACTAATGACATTTTGAAGTCGGGTATTTATAAATTAAGCTGCACATTCTGTAATTTTGTTTATATTGGGCAAACACTTCGAACTTTGATATTATGTACAAAGAACACATTAGATGTTGCAAATATAAACACACAAACAAATCAAATTATGCCAAACATTTAATAGGAAATAATCACCTTATGACTTCAGAAAACAACATCGATTTTACAGATTTGTAACAGAAAGGACAAATCAGATGTTTTGGTAGCATTTGAAATTTATAAACATAAACATAAAGTACCTTTAATGAACGAATAGGTTGATTATATAGACCAACCTTTAACAGGTATTTTAAACAGAATTCTAATTTACATCAAGTTTAATGTTTTACCTTAATGATTTGTGACCATAACCACTGTTTGTCATTTTACCCACACATACATACATGTATTAAAGCGCGTAGAGAAATAAGTACTATATAAGAGAAATTGTGGAACTATATTGTATTTTAAACATTAGTGCTACTTACTCGAATAGTTATTTTTAGTACAAATGAGCAAAGGCTCTAGGTTCCCTCAACACACGAACAAGCGCAGGGAGCGAGTGTTTTATCTAGAGCGAGAGGAGCGTAAGTGCCTTTGCTCAAGAGTGCTAAACATAATGTTTTCCACAGTCATATCAATTATTTAGCAGTTCAATAACTGGTTCGGAGACCAAACAGTGAATGAGAATGGTGAACGCCTGGTGAACATCTGTGTGGAGAGAAGCCTGTTCGTATCTAATACGTATGCATGTGTATACGTGACATGAATATAAAAGTATGATTGACTTAATAGTGTATGATGAACGACTTAGAAACCTGTTGAAAGACACAAAAGTAATGCACGAATCGGAGTGTGGATCGGACCACTTTTTGGTTGTATCGAGAGTGTGTTT
The DNA here is from genome assembly GCA_036346205.1 of Vesta saturnalis. NCBI lineage: Eukaryota > Metazoa > Arthropoda > Insecta > Coleoptera > Lampyridae > Vesta > Vesta saturnalis. The sequence continues at coordinate 318,275 of JARFJB010002371.1, read as the reverse complement.
AGGGCAAAAGTAGGTCTGGAGAAGGAAAGCAAACGTTGTGCGAACGTCCAGAATTAGGGTAAACAATTTAGTAGATAATAGCGCGAGAATGAAATACGCAGATGCTGTGAGTAAAGAGTTCAATGTGAATGAAACAGTATGGAATAACAAATAAAAGACACTGACGTTGAAAGTGTACGGATAAGCTTGAAAACTATGTTGTTAGTTGTGCCGTGCGGATATGTGGAAGAGCGTCTGCAGGTAGACAGAAATAAAAGTGCTTGGTGGAACGAATCAGTAAAAAAGGTAATATGTAAGAAAGAAGATGCGTATATGGCAATAACTGTTGCAAAAAATTAGACTGAGAAAAGGCGATTGTATGAGATGTACAGGTTAAGAAGCAAATAAGCGAAGGAGGTAGTGAGAATAAGTAAAGAGGGAGTGATGGCTGTGGAAGAAGAGAAAATTCAGAATGATTTTGAGGAAACAAAAAACTCTTCTGGAAACCGGTCAAAAATACAAAACGTGGCCCAAAACAGAACGCTGCAGGAGCAATGAATACGAGCAACGAAATAGCATGGGACGATTGTGAAGTGTGGAACTGATGGCAAAAATATTTCGGAAAAGCTCTACAGTGGTGAGGAAAGTAAGCCTTAAGGGTTAAATAAGGAGAATGTAGAAGAAATGGTAAATGAAATTGAGAAGGATATTGGGATAAATGAGGTAGAGAAAACGGTAGATGAAATGCTAATGTATTGTAATGGGTGTAATATTGAGGTGACAATTTGTAATAGCCTTCACGTCGGCCCCGCTGTTGTACATCAATTTGTAACGGGGTAAGGCATTTGGTTATTACTTGTGTTTAATTCCACCCCACTACAAAGAATAATATTAGGGTTCTTTCACAATTCTTTATAATTTCAAAAGTATTAAATGAAAATTTTATATTGTTTCATTAGTTAAATTTTATTTTGTACTACTATCATGTTTCGGTGTGAGTAAATGAACTTTAAATATTTGCCCACAAACTCCTTTTTTATCAGGATGCCCCAGCTGGCTCAATCGTACAAGAAATAACCACTGTTTTCATTTATCAAAATTGCATTCAATGAATTTACTTAATATATGTGATTGATCAATGTATTGAATTTGTTTCCTCCAGTATTCATATAAGCTTTTTAATATTCGTAATAGTCAAGAATAAAAATAAATAAAAAATGATGTTTATTTATTTACTGAAATGCATCAATGTTTGCTTACAGCAATATATAACAATCAATTCTATTTCTAGATTAGATGACGTACTATTGCGTTTCTAGGCTGACAATCGGAGGCCTCGCATGGGGCATTATACTGCTCCTTCCGTAACCCAGATCTCCGGTGCCTTGTCTTCCTTTGTTCTCACGATATCTTGTCTACACCTTTGATGTGGATTAAGACTATTGCAATTGTCTTTCGAACACTTTTTAATTTTGTGGATAATTGCTGGATATATTTAATGATCACCTTAATTGTTTATAGTTTTAATTACAAAAAGCTTTTGACAAACAAACAGCAAATGAACCACAAATCGCAACGCTTCCTTTTGAATATCCATAAATTCGAGTTATTATTCTTTATATATTGATTTACCAATTTAGATCAATTATTGTCTTTTATCTTTATTATTCAGTATTAAACACAGTTGATGACAGCTTATGATACGTACAAACGCGTTATTTTAAATTATTACGTCACCTTTAACGCGATTTTAAATTATTCCGTAATCTTTCTTATTATCACCAATTTGACAATCGTCGCATTTTTATCGCTTTCGCTTTTTATTAAATCGATAAGGAAAGTATTATTTATATTTCCTTATCACAACCCTAACTCAATTCTCTTGTAATTTCACAATGTGTAAGGCAGCGTCGCTATTAATTTGTCACCCGTGCTGCCGCAACAATCTCCTAACCGATCTTACCTTAACTAACTACCAACTTCTAACCACTCACAAAAAAAATGACAATCATTAGGACCGCTTCTTTTTTCTCCCTCTACAAAACATTCACGCTTTCGCCAACTTGTCGCGTTATTTAAATGCTTCTAATTAAATATATATATATATATATATATATATATATATATATATATATATACTTATGAAAACAAATTCACGTTCTTTATCTCCACATTAATTACATTTATACATCAATAACAAACAATCATCTCTTTATCTAGAAAACAACAAACTAGTCAATGTCCTATAGCTTAGCGCGAAAGTAGAATTTCTCGTGCATCTATTACAGTATAGGGGTGCAAAGCTTATACGAAGATTGTGTGAATTATTAAATGCATGCCTTAAGTGTGGAAAAGTGCCGAGGGATTGGAAGAAAGCAATCATTGTACCACTGTATAAAGGTAAGGGGAACAAGAGTGATTTCAAGAACTACAGAGGAATAAGTTTGCTCACTGTACCTGGTAAAGTATTTGCACGAATACTGATTAAAGAATGCGAGAAACTACACAAACTATGACTTGGGATGTGCAGGGTGGCTTCGTGCCAGGGAGAGGATGTATTGATCAGATGGTTTTTTTTCCAGCAGGTGATCGAAAAGTGTTTGAGTGTAAAAAGGAAGTTGTACTGTGTGTTGTAAATGAAGGTTTAATAAACGGAATAAGGGCAGTATACAAAGATAGCCAGGCATGTGTTAGGGTAAGAGGAGGTATGAGTGAATACTTTGATATTGAGCAAGAAGTGCGACAAGGCTGTGTGATATCACCGTGATTATTCAATGTATACATGGATAAATGTGTTAGGGAATCATGTAACTATACAAATGATGTAGTGGTTGGTGACGTAAATGTACGAGTTCTGGTGAATGCAGATGGCACAGTCTTATTAAGTGATAGTGCGGATGAGCTACAAATTGCTCTGAGGAAGTGTGAATTATTCAATGCATGCCTTAAGTGTGGAAAAGTGCCGAGGGATTGGAAGAGAGCGATCATTGTACGACTGTATAAAGGTAAGGGGAACAAGAGTGATTGCAAGAACTACATAGGAATAAGTTTGCTCATTGTACCTGGTAAAGTATTTGCACGAATACTGATTGATAGAATGCGAGAAACTACACAAACTAAGATTTGGGATGTGCAGGGTGGCTTCGTGCCAGGGAGAGGGTGTGTTGGTTAGATGGTTGTTTTCCAGCAGGTGATCGAAAAGTGTCTTAGTGTAAAAAGGAATCTTTACTGTGTGTTGTAAATAAAGGTTTAATAAATGGAATAAGGGAGTATACAAAGGTAGCCGGGCATGTGTTAGGGTGAGAGGAGGTATGAGTGAATACTTTGATATTGAGCAAGAAGTGCGACAAGGCTGTGTGATGTCACAGTGATTGTTCAATCTATACATGGATAAATGTGTTAGGCAATCATGTAACTATACAAATGATGTTATGGTTGGTGACGTAAATGTACGAGTTCTGGTGAATGCAGATGGCACAGTCTTATTAAGTTATAGTGCGGATGAGCTACAAATTGCTCTGAGGAAGTTTGAAACAGTCTGCGAGAGCATGGACTTAAAGGTAAACGGGAACAAAACTAAGGTTGTATTGGTACTGGTATATGGTATTCAATCGGGAAAGTGGAAAGGAGAGTGGAGTATTTACTCTACAAGGTAAAATTGTGGAACAAGTGGACGAGTTGGTATATCTGGGTAGAATGTTTACTGCAAATGGTACAATGGATGGCGAGATTGGACAAAGGGTCAATGCTGGACTGAAAGTGATTGGAGGTATGTGGACGATAATTAGAAACGAAAGCATGAGTCTCTAGCTGCGAAACTAGCAATCCATAATGGCGTGTTTGTCTCGTCAGTACTGTGTGGAAGGGAGACATGGGTATGTCAAAAAAACACGGAAGAAAAATAAATTCCGTGGGTATGAGATTCTTGTGGTAAAACAAGAAGGGATAAAATAAAGAATGAGTGTATAATGAAGGGCTGTGGTGAGGAAAAGACGATGATGGATAGATATAAAAGTAGTACATTACCTTGGTCTGGTCACATTGAGAGAATGAACAACGCAATATTAACGAAACAAATACATGTGGGTGAGGTTAGAGGTAAGGCCGGACCTGGTAGGTGGCGTAAAACTTGGCTGAATGTAGTAGAATTCATGATAAAAGAAAGAAAGATAAGGAGTTTGAAAAATAAAAGGACATGTCAGAGACAATGTATGAATTTTGCGGAAGCTAGCAGAGATAGGAAAGTATGGAAAAAGATTGTGAATGAAAAATAAATAACGTTTCGCCTACCCCGCAAGGGAATGTCGTGAAGGTTATGTTATGTTATGTTATAATTGGTTCTTGTAACGTACTGTCACAGATTTATTACAATTACTGAAGATGCGCCGATGTCATCCTGCATATAACAGTGACGTACACATTCTGTCAAAAATAGGGACGTAAAAACTGAGTAAGGTAGGCCAAGAATCTCAGTCAATAATTGCATTAAATATGTAACAGTAGTATTTAGTATTTAAACATTACACGAAATTTAATACAGTAACTGTTTAATACGGTGTAAATGTTTATAGTCCAGTTATGGCAAAAGGTCAAAACAGGTATAGTATGATTCTCACAGCAACCGCAGGCATAGTAACCGATCAACAAATTTTGCTCACTAGAGATCGAACGCCCGTTTTGCTCTTAAAAATAGAGAGCAAAACAAGGTATTATTTAATGATTGTGGAAAAACGCATTTACTACACTATCTAACACAACTAAAAGACACTGACACACCAAATTAAAGAGCTGGTTGTGTTTACAGCATTACTGCTATTAAGACTGTGGTTTTGTCGGATGTATCACGCCGTTCACAAATTTTATAAAATCTTCGTCGTAACTTAATTCAACAAAATCGTTCCATGATTTGATAAGTTTAAGATGATCAATACAACAGAAAATTATAAAAAGCTAGCAAAATAACAATTCTTAAATCAGAATTTTCTCTCTAGACAAGCGCACTAGGTAATGGTAATGTTAGGGGTAATGAATATTGAAAAATTGCGGTAAAATTAATGCAATAATTAATAAAATGTACATTCGTTTGTGGGTTCATTTATTTTTATTTGAAGTGATTAACAAAATTTTTGAAACTCGGTAGGTATATGAAAATTTTTATAGGTGCCCAAATTATAGTATTATTCGGTACTACTCCTATATTTATTGCTCAGTATCTGTGACGTTATCTACGTCTATAGAAAGTAATTTCCGTTTCGTTAAAGTAAACTAAATATGCATAACTAAAGTAATGTAATCCAAGTAAAAATTTATTCTGTAATTTATTTGAGATACCAAAGAGAAATAGTGCGCAGTTTCAATTTTAAAATTTAAGAACTTAATGTTAGCTTACAAACATGCGCGGAATACATGTTAACTCGATTTGTAAACGTAAAATGCTTCAAATAATCCGAATGCTTACGGTTACTATCAGTGCATTCTTGCCATTATAAAGCATTCGAGTTAATTTACTACTTACTTTAATTTTACATTTAATTTCCACTTTAATGTGATTTGCGATCAAATAATTTGTGTTTTAGAAAGATTCTGTTTATAACTATCAAAAACAGCAATTTATTTTTGTATATTATAATATTTTTGTGTATAACGCAGAGGTAATTGGAATTTTTAATATAAAGATAAGCATTAAGTGTTTCATGTAATAACGTATAGAAGAACTTTTATCATTTGCAGTTTTTATGCAAATGTCTGTGTTTGTTTATGTGATCATAATGTATACACGCTTTGCAAGGTACTTAAGCCTGTTTGGCGGTGTAAAATGTACAAAAAGAAGCTATAAATACCTACCGTACTGCTTAAACATTTCATATAATTGATATTAAAAACGAAAAGAAATGTAGTAGTTTAATAGCCTAATTCCGTATTCAATGCAATCACACATTACATCATGCGAAAGAATACAGCAAAAATTATGAAACGTATATGAAAGGCGAAATACAGTTTGCAAGATCAATCTTAGCAAAACGGCAATAAGAACATTTTCATATATTTTCTCTTTCCCTGCTTATAAAAATGTACCTTATTCAAATACTTTCGTTTTTATACTAACTATAAGTAAGGAGTCACTGTTAACGAAATACGACCTTACTTCCAAATACAGTGGTCTGTTTTAGGTCCCCTTTTATTCCCGATTTACATAAATGATTTACTCCTAGTGTTACCTAATAGTATAAAATTACAAGACCAATTGACTTACTTTAAGCAAAATCGGTCGGAATTATAGGAGTATTTCCGTTTGAATAATTACAATAAGAATACACTCGTAGTCGCAATTTTTTCTGCACCCAACGTTCACGATTTTAAAGCAAATCCGGTCCTGTCTTCACCCATCTCCAGTCCATCCATCGAGCACTAAGTCATTGCAATTTTGAAAAAAGGAGAGGAATAGAGAGATTGTAAATCTTCGAACAGCAATACTCACATAATTCCGATCAATTTTCCTTAAGATAGGTAAATTGATCTAGTAATTATATTTCATATTGCCGTTCTCAAATTACAATAAGAAATACACTCGTAGATGTTTAGAGTCAAACGATCTAGATCTACCTAACTCTTATTTCCACATTAAAGTAGAAATTGAAAGAATTCTACATCTAGTAGCATTAAGGATAAATAATGAACAAAAAACAAGCACTAAATATCTTAAACTCATTGAGAGCCACAATTGCTCTTGCAAATTGTGTAGAATCCAGACCCATTATAAATGCGGAACATGGAACTGTCCTTTGTCCATCTTATGGTCTTAGTTATTAATTCCTCTATATCATCCTGGGACCCGAGGAAAGCAGGAATGTGCAAATTTATTGAAATTTTTTTTTTTGAGATTTCGGGTCTCTAATGCATAATAATGGTAAATTTTTCCAATTACTTTTTCTACAAAAAAAATTAAGTCCATTTGAATGGTCATTAGTACCTACCCCAGTCACAATTATTGCATCAATATGAACGAAAAACGTTATAATATTATACTTTATTTGAATCTAAATAATATCTTACAGCCTATCAAATAAATGATAGCTGGCAAAGCAGTTATGTTCAGTAGTTATATATAAAAAGATTTGGCAACGTGAACAGTACAATTTGGTTTTCTTTTGACATTTTTCAAATTTACACCTAACAGAGTTCTTCAAGTGTGATGCCAATGCAGGCAAGTGACAGCGTTTTTCTCGTGAAGTTGTTGGTGTGGTTGTTAGCGGAGAGGCTTGTGGATTACTTCTTGTTTTAAGTCTCAAAATATTCGCATCTGGACAGTCCCTCAGTTCAAGTAACAGTTCAGCAACTTTAAGTTTGAAGTCAAGAAACTGCATTATATCTTCTGGACACTATCCTGTCTATATAACATCCAAGAATTAGCAATAGCTAAGTCAACAAAGTGTAAAATACATTTTACGGTCGACTTTTTGGTCCTGGTGCTTACTAATAACTGATGACGCGGTCTATGAGGTCAATTCCCCCCATGAATTCGTTATGACATTTTACTATGTTTGGTCTTGGAACATTGATGTACTTACAATCCTTTTTTGACCATCTTTTGCATTCATCGATGGGGAACTGAATTTTGGTCATATCACTGCACAACACATATCTTCTAGTCTTCCCGTACAGTGAATTCACTGAACCCTCTTGGAGACTTTTGAATTATTTTCTCTTGAGTTAAATGTACTGAGGCTGGAACTCTATTTTTTATGATTGTTCCAGTGGCAAAAATATGTTTCTCCAACAAAAATTCAAACAAAGGTATTGTCATAAAATATCGTTTGTGAAAATATGTGATTCTTCATTCCTCTGTCAGGCCAACTACAGTCTTTTGAAGACAGATCAAGAAGTGTATTTTTACCTTTGTACACATCAAAATCTAGAATTAGGCCCTCAGGTGTAGCACATACGAAATTTTTTAACCCTTCTGGACTCAGCTTACCTTTTACAAACTGTTTTACAGCACACGTTCCCGTGAAAGGTATAATTTGTTTATTTGTGGCCACAATACTGTGCCTTCTCAATGACAAACAACCCCTTCCAATCCTATCTAAAATCGGCCGTATTTTCCACAATCTGTCTTTTTCTTTGCTTCGTTCGACAGGTCCATATCCACAACAACCTTTAAGTGACTTCTGATAGCAAAATACCTGTCTCTAGACATACGTTTTGTAATTGCATCTACTCGGGTAGTTATTGCCCAGTATATTTTGACACGGTGTATTTTAAGCATGATATTAAAACCGTAGCACCGAGAAAAACTCTTCTTTCTTCAAGAGATAAGTTCATGGGCTTATTTTTATGTTCAACCATGTATTTGACATTTGTGCAGGAACACATATTTTCATAATCTTCGTCATCAAGGTACATTGATAACCAATTTTCCACTCCCCAGTCTTTCTTCTCACAGAAACTTTTCGACAGCAGTGTCTCTTATGGTGGGCCGTGAAAAAGTGAAGTTTTGTTTTACCTTGGAATAATAGCCACAAAAAATAGATTTTGCTATCAAATTTCTTCCAATATTTCTTCTTATTTGTGGATTATAATCTGGACTTTAGAATACTCAAGAGAATGTCGAAATCAGGACTAGAAGCATCATCCTCTGACTCTATTTCTTATACTTCATCTACTTCAAAACTTGTGAGGTATTTTCTTCCTTTTCTAAATCACCCTCATCATCAGACGATCCTTCGAACTCTGAGTTATCATTTTCTAATAAACCCACTAATCGATCATTATTCTCTCCTGGATACAGATATTTATCTTTACCGAAAATAGCTACAACAGAAAATGAGGTTAGAAAAAGAAACGTACTGAGGAAGTCCTAGTGGGCATTGAAATGGACACGACTTGACTTTAAGCTATTCATGAAAAATATTTAGATGAGAAGGTAATTTATACAAAATTTGTGTATTTTAATGATAAAGCCTACCTCTTCAAATACGTAGTTGTTGAAAAATGCACTAAAATTACATAAAAATACTATTTACTTACCGTCAATCGTAGCACGTCTAAACGAGGCCATGTTAACAGCAGATTTGTTTTGAAAGGTCTAAAAGTTGACAAATTTTTACATGGATGGTGCTCTAATGTTCATTCATAATAGTGGATAGTAGGTTCTTAAAGCCATATTTTTACGGTGTAGGAAATTTGATGCTAAAAACTACATATTCAATTTAATGGACGCCAGGTCCCAGGAGGTTATGCTGCAGGAGTAGCCGCATGACGCGTACTGTAAGCAGAGAACTGGGACATAATTCCACTGTTCTGGAGGGTAAACCTAATCCATTTACTAATATTCTTATAAGTTAAAAAATAATCTGGACCTGTGGATCTGTTTTCTTTAGTTCTTTCAATATAGACAGAAAGTAAACGTAAATTTGGGTTTCTCCTAAAATTCTGTATAACTAAAAGTGGTTGGAAATCTTTATTCCGTGAGGTTTTTACAAGATCTGGTGTCCTTATATCTAGTTTACCATCAACGTGAATAATATTTGATACTTTTACTTTGGATAGTGTTTGTATTCTATGGCCCGTAATTAGGGCTAGTAAAGAAACTAGTTTATGCGTTAATTTACAAATTGGTAACTCTTCTAATGGATAAAAAGTCGACAAAAATTTTAACACACAAGCAGGATCCCATGTTGTCTGATATTAGGCTTTTGTGGATTTCTCTTAAATACACTTTTGAGAAATCTCTTTAGATAAGCTTTATCTGTTGAATTTATATTAATGAAAGAGATGCATGTTGCATATGAAGCCCCTTTTTTATATTCTATAGTTAAGAATGAAATTAGCAAATCTAAAGAATATGAATAAGGATCTTTTTGTAAGTTGCTGCAAAAAACGATCGAATCCAAACATTTTGCTGGAAAGCCTCTACTGAGGAAAGAGTTCTGCACAAAATTCCGGCCTCCAGGGTAAGATGTCTTCATAGGGGGTGTGGTTGTCTGAAGGGTGAAAGTAATAAAGTTTCACTTGGTTCGAAAAACAGAGGTTCTCTTTATTAATAATATTTTATAGATAGGGTACCATAGCTGGGTTTTACAACTCGGTACCACAACAATTCCTCTTGCTTTATCATAGATAATTTTCCGCAAGCATTTCGTTATTAAGCAAAACGGTGGAAACGCATAAAAAGATTCATATTTCCAAGACATTGTAAAAGCATCTACCTTTAAAGATCCCGGATTCGATTTCATATAGCGTAAACATTTAGTATTCAGATGGGTTGCAAACAAATCTATGTATTGATTTCCAACATGAGAACAAATTTTTTAAAACAACTCATGTATAATTCATATTCCGTATATATTTTTGTTACCCGTGATTCTCGATCTGTGCGAATGTCATTTGAGGTATTAATGTATGAAGCAACCAGAAAGATGTTACGAATTTCACACAGTCCGTAATTATTTTGAAAGTGAGTTTAAGGGGCCAAATATTACACTCCTCATTCGGTTAATGCAAGCAATAGCTGTCGTATTATCAATTCTAACAATTATTGAGCAATTAGAAAGTTTATTACCAAAGGATTTAACAGCATGAAAAGCTGCCACAAGTTCCAAAAAATGTATATGCTTGGTTTGTTGTGTTGAATCCTAAAAACCATGAGTAGCTTGACCATTACAAAATGCCCCCCAACCAGTGCGGGATGCACTGTTTTTCCGTAAGACTAAAAATGTTTGGCACTCTAAAGTTTTTAATGGACCCAGCCATACTGAATTGCTGGACAAGCCGCAACCAACCTGACTAACAGTTTTGCAAAAAAATGTACAGATACTCTAGTCTTTCTAATGATTTCGGCCACAACCTGCAAAAGGGATAAACTTTTTTCTTCTGGTAATTATAGTAAAAACCAGTGAGAGTCAAAAAGGAATCCTAAATACTGACATTGTTGAGAGGGCAGAAGAGAACTCTTTTAGGCGTTTATAATGAAGCCCAAGGATTCTAAAAACTGTGCAGTAAAGAGTACATCTCTACTCCCCTTCCTTTTGTTCTACTAATAATAATAAGATCATACAAGTGTGATATACAGGTTATTGTATTTTTGTACGAAGATATCTTATTTTTTGTACGAAGATCTCTTATTACCCTCGTTATTGTTGTGAATACAAAAGGGGCTGTGCAAAGGCCAAAAGGCGAACAATTGTACATGTAATAGCTGTTATTCCACTGAAACATCAAATATTTTTGTATTTATAATAAATTGGAATTAAAAAAGATGCATCTTTCAAGTATCGTGTTGGAAAAAACAATCCTTAGATACTAACTGTAACACTGTTCTATAACGTTGTATTTTAAAATGGGGTGGATCAAGAAAACAATTTTTTAAATTAAAAATAAAACGAAAAGAGTCATCTGGTTTAGACACCAGGAAAAAAGAAGAAAGAAACTGATTCGGCTGTGGAGCAGTTTCTGAAACTGCCCCAATTTGAATGAGTTTATTAATGCTTCCCTCAACCACCTTTAAATCGATCTCATTAGAATTTACAACAGGTTTCTGTTTGTACTGGTTTCTTGATAAAATGTATTTTATATCCAGAAAGCCATTTCAAAATAGTAGAATTTTTGGTAATCGTTGATCATTGATCTAAAAAATGAGATAAACGGCCAGCAAATTTTTTAGAATGTACCTGATTTAACGACGATCTGGGCGTTTGTGGGATGGGTACTTCCTCATTCCTTCCTGTTCCCTCTTGTATCGAGATCTTGGTGGGGATCAATCCGAGGCTGAAAAATAACTCCTGTTTTTGGGCTGAGAATTGTAACGTGGTGCTGAAGATGATGGTACAGCTACCGCCACCGACTGGGAGGTTAGATTTTCCGCTGGTCTTAAAACCCTAGGTGGTTTCCTTTAAGTGAAGCTTCCAACTTTTTTGTTTCTTTCGAGATCTTCGATTTTCTAAAGTTCTAAATAAAAGCGAGTCTACTGTACACGCTTCTAACACGTCTCCTAGTGAAGGATCCAGAGATGGAACAATTTCAAATTTTCTATTTTATTTGGGATCGACTATTAAACTTGATGTGTTTACAGTGGTAAATTCTTTTGACTAAATGAGTAACAATTCATATTATTCAATAGAATAATTAATTTCAATGATAACTTTCCTTCACACCTCAGGACAGCGTTGAAACTTGGTTGTGTAAGAAGGAGAAGACCGAAAAATGTAGAAGCACTTTGGTGACTGAAGAAAAGTCTGTGTTATGAGTCACAAAACACGTGTAACACGACGTTTCTGCCGGTGAAGTTAAGAAATACATCGTGAACGCTAAGAAGCGAGTCAGGAAAGACGATGATTTTTCGCTAATGCCCAAGATTACAAAAAAGAAGTGTACGGTTTATTCGATCGAGCCTCTTGTGACTGACAAGCCTGCATTTTCCTTGGTAAAATCAACATTAAATGGAACACGGAACAACGCATGAGGCGTGATACAAAACCCTGCAAATGCTCCGTACATCCATTTTCCCGAAGACGTACGGAAGATGGGAGATGGGCTACCCTCTCTTTACGCCAATGATACCGAATAACACAGAGTCCTTATTTTCCAAATCAAAAGGTAAAGAGGCATTGTCAAAAGACATACTTTTTAATACGTAAAAGCTGCAGTATGCAATTTTACCAGATTTATGCCATTCATGTGGACCTTGTGAGTACTTCCAGTTATATACGCTTTGCTTCCAAATGAAACACAGGGTGAATACACCAGACTATTTTCCATGTTAAAAATTGGAGCCCCGTTGTGAAGATTGATTTCGAACAGGCTTCTATTTTCGACTCCAAGCGTGTTTCCTGGTCTGTTGCCTAAGCGGGGTTGGACCTGGAGGATTCATATACATCATTGAATGGCACCGCCAAAGCGCTTAAAGTAGTAGCTAACTGATTTTAGGTCTTAACTAAAAAGGTATCTTGAATGAGAACAGCTGAGCTGAGGCAAATCTTAACTTCAGTATTCAATTCTGGAGGCTTCAAGCCAACACAGCTATTTAATAAAGGATACGAATCAATAGCCAATTTTCGGGTTTCATTGTCAATAACTTTTGTTAGTAAAACTGACAATAGCTGCTGGATAGTAAATCCGGTCCTGTTTTATAAAGCTTAATCGGCTAAACCGCAACAAAAAATCTGCCTAGTCATAAAAACAGTTGAAAACGTAGACACATTGTGTCTGGAAGGATATCTTATGCAACAAGGTCAAGTAATTAAACCTGATAGCGAACAAGATTAAAACATCTTTATTCAGCTTGTTCTTGTAATAAGATAAAATGTGGGTAATACATTTCTGTGTGAAATGCACATATTTATCAATATTTAAAAATATATTCCTGTAGGAATAAAGAAAAGTATATTTCTGTGTGAAAAGTTGTACGTTTTTTATATCAATATATTCGTGTGGGAAAGGAATTAAACACATTTCTGCAGGAAATGTTGTTTATAAGTATCAAAACTCGATAGCCTTGTAGGATTACGTCTTAGTTGATGGTCTGTATAAAACACCGTTTGTTTAGGAAACACGTGTGTTTAGGAGCAATGTGCAGTAATCCTGTAGGGTTACAACAATACTCATATTCCTAATTCTTAATCTATAATCTGAAAACGAAAAGAAAAAACAAGAACTTACCTTCGCTTTCTAGATGGTCCTCTAAAAGCTGTTTAAGTTTACGTTTTCGCCCTGAGTTCATAATTAAAACCCAACACACGCGGACCACAAGAACATCGGTCGCACGAAAAATTGTGCTCCATGGATGGACTGAAGGTGGGTGAAGGCAGGTACGGATTAGCTTTAAAATCGTGAACGCTGGGTGCAGAAAAAATTGCTACTACGACTGTACTCTTATTGTAATTTGAGAACGGCAATATGAGATATAATGTATATTGTATGCGTACTGATACAGGCTGTGAGGTGAAACGTTTTGATTGGTCACTTTTTTTTGTTTTTGTTAATCTGAATTCAGCATTATTTTATTTAGTATTCAGTTTATGTGAGACAAGTTTGTGTTTGTTAGCCTTAGAATTTTCCTACAGCAGAAGCCAATTGCTTGTCGTAAGAGGCGACTAATCAAATGGGCGAGGAAAGAGCGGTGTCAACTACCGCAACCAAGACTGCTGTAGGTGACACCGCCCGAACTGAAATTGATGATCGTAAGGTATTCATGGAGTGATGTGAGTGTGTGGCGAGCATTTTGTTTTTCTTATGAATTATTTTGAGGATGAAAATTGTAAAATTGTTAATTTTTTTTGTTTTGCTTTGCCACACACCACAGGATTATTTTCTTTATTGTTCTACAATTTTGTTTAGTTTTTGGAATTATAGTTATGTAGTATGGTATATTGCATGGTATACAGGGTGTATATGATTCGAAAAATGGATTGTATTATATACTTTTTTGTTTAGTAAAAGACTGAACTTCTTTTATTTCCTTTATTACTTGAGTCACAAACTTTTCTCAAGGTAACAAAATGAACGTAAAATTACATTTTCTTTGACATTCTACTACTACTCAAATAAAAAACAAAAACATAGCAGCAACCAAGTAACTACACAAAAAATGCATTAAGTTATTATCATAAATCCAGCGCCTTGCAAGGACCAAGTCCTTCAACACATATTGTTATATTTTGAGAAGTGGACAAATTTTTGTATAAGATCTCTTGATTTCACCACTTTCAGTTCGAATGCTAGCCACTCGCTTTACACCATCATTGCCCACATGCACTGACACAATTCGTTCAAGCTTCCCTTTCGAAGGCGGTAAATTTTCATCCTTTATTACCACCACGAAACCTTCTTCGAGATTTTCATTTGATTCCTTTCACTTGTGTTGCACCTGCATGTCTGAGATAAATTCATTGCTCCATCTCTTCCAAATATGTAATCTGATCGCTTGTAAATACTGATATCAGCTGAATCGATTTGGTGGAATAGTACGCAAATCTTCCTCAGGTAGACCAGTTAAGGATTTCCCAATCAAGAAGTGACTGGGGTCAAAGGAGTTAAATCGTCTGGGTCGGCTGATAGTGGACATAAAGGTCGGAAATTAAGAATACCTTAAATTTACATCGTGTAAAATCCCTCATAAGTAAAAACATCATTACCAACAACTCGTCGCAGGTGATGCTTCACTCTGTTTATTCTCACCAAAGTGTGGAGATTGAGGAGGGATAAACTATCAATCTATTTGCATAACTGTTTGTTTGCGGCTACAAAGCTTGTGCCATTATCCGAAACTATATTACTTGGTTTACTCCTACGAGAAATGAAGCGCTTTAAGGTTAATAAAAATCCATATTTAGTTCCGTCAGTAACAAGCTCTAAATAAAGGGCTTTCACAGCAAAACAAATGAACAAACATATATAGGTTTTAAAAGTTTTACAGCCGCATCCCTTGCGATCCTACCCAATCGACACCTGTTACGTTAAAAGGAATTGTAAGTTCTAATCGTTCCTTTGGTATATTACCCGTTACATGCTGAATATTTCTCGGATTGTCTCTAAAACATATAACACAATTATACACCCTTTCCGCGCAATGCTATGCCCCCTTAACGGCTAGAACATTTCTCTAATCGACGAAAGCAATGAAGTAGCTCTTGTATGAAATAATCGTTCGTGTTCCGGATCGAAAATTAAATTTGTAAGGTGGTGAGCTTTTGGAATGATCATCGGATGGACTTTGTCATAACTATAATCCTAATTAGCTAAACGATCACCGACACTTATGATACCTTCCTCATCGAGAAAAGGATTAAGATTCTTTAATTCGCTACTAGCCACTAATTCCTCGCACTTTTGTAAAGATTTTACTTCGGCAAAAGCACTTGCCTTTGAACGATTCTGATTAACTGTCTAAGTGCTGAATCCATTACTTGAACTGTGAGCATTCCGCACCTTTTATTTTTATTATTTAAACAGTTAAAGATAAATCTAAACATGCACGCACAAGCACATATTGACTTACTAATTTAAAAAATTTACTAAATGGAGAAGAAAGATTTGTATCAGTGGAAGATACGAAACCTGTAGACGTGTTCCGTACTTCTGGTATTCCAACCTTTTCTTTAAACTTATAATTAGGCCAAGCAGCCCTTTTTAACGCTAACCAAGGTGGACTGTACCACCAGTGTTATAAATTTATAATTTGACTAGGAAGTACACCTCTTAAAATATAGTGGGCTGGGTTGTCCTTGCTTGATACATACTTCCATGTGCCAAATTCAAACATTTCTGACACGCTGTTCCCTACGAAAGGTTTTAAACAATTAGGCATGGTTTTTAACCAGTGTAAAACGATTTGTGAATCCATCCACATAGTGTAATTATCAATTTCCTGTTTCAGTGCTATCTTAACCTTCTGCGTTAATCGTACCAATAATAACGCAGCACACAACTCTACCTTTAGTATTGTTATCACTTTCAAGGGGGAAACTTTTGATTTAGCACAAAAAAACTTAGAATGAATTTATTCCCTTTCATCTATTGCACGTACGTATATGCATGCACACTAAGCACGCGTTTGAAACACCATGCAGCTCAACGCGAATCCAATTTTGATAAAACACTTGACGGTCAGTTTTCATATTAGTCAGCAATGGTAATTTATTTTTATACTCTAACCATTTTGTATGCAAGCTTTGAGATAATAACTCGTCTTAACACAATTTTTCAAGCCATAAATTTTGAATTAAAATGTTAGCTATTATAATACACGGACCGAGTAATCCGAGCGGATCAAATATTTGAATTATAACTAATGAAATTGATCTTTTCGTATCTTTGTTCTCCGTGCTATTATGAAACATATTATACATCAATTTATCTTCACTGAACCTAAAGTTTTAGCAATTTCATCATTCACAAGTTTTATAGCTGCCAAAGATTCGATTTATTAGTATAAAACTCTCTTAACTGAAATCGACCGCTACTTAATATAACAGTTACCTCTTTGCATAACCCGTTTACATCTTCAGGTGAATTAGACCCTACTAGCCAGTCATCAACGTAAAAATCTGCTTTAAAACTATTAGCTGCATCAGGGTAAGTAACTCCATATTCAATGGCTAATTGTCTTATGCATCTTTCAGCTAAAAAGGAAGCAGACGTAGTGCCATAAGTAACAGTATTTAAATTAAAAATTTCTATTTCACTGGTTTCATCTGAGCGCCACAAAATTCTTTGTAAACATCTCTGCTCAGGCTTAATTAAAACTAGGCGATCCATATTTTCTATGTCCGCCGCGACTACTATATCATGTTTTCTAAATCGCAGAATAATCGATTAAATAAATTTTCACAAATGAAACTACTTTTGAACGCAGTCTAAAGAGCACGTAACGTCACACACTATATACTTATCCAAAATATGTATTAAGCCGTAGAAAGTCCACATTTGATTCAATAATTGTATTTACACTTGCATTAATCTTATTTTGATGTAAACTCGTATTTGAAGACTTATCCTCCGCTATCTTATCATCGGTATTAATATGCAAAAGACTGTGGTGCATTTTGTTGCACTGTTTACATGTCCCTAACCTAGACTGCCTGTAAAAATGCGCAAACCGCAAACAGTTCATACACAATTTTAATTCTTTGGCACGCGACCCTCCTTCACTTGGATTTAATTTTAAACCTTCTGAGCAAACCTGTATACACCGTGTCCAAGATAAGGATGTCCACTATGGGGATCTCGGAAACGGTAAGAGGTGAAAGGTCGGTAAAATAGAACAAAAGTTACGCATTTGAGAGGATGTATATATGGTCCTTGTAGAACTCGAATATCTCTTTTACTTTTTGAGATACTTGAAAAAAATTGAATTTTCTGATTTTCATTTTTATTTTTTCTGACCTTATTTGAAGAGCTATCAAGAATAGAAGAGCACATTTTCATTGCCACTTTTCTAGCTCTACTTAATGCTGTTGTTCAATTTTTGATACAACGTTTCGTTTGTTAGCAACCATCATCAACTTTATTTTTTTAAATACACGAAAAAATTATTTGTGCCATATTTAAATTCTCTCCTTGGTTCTGAATTCAACGATATATCACGCTTTATATTTTTGATACGTTTCGGTTGAGAAAATTCATATTCAATGTAAAACATCGAAAACGTACAGTTAAAAATAATACTAGAAACATTAGAAAACTGTAAAATTATCATAAAACAATGTTTCTCATTTTCTAATGCCTGTTGCGAATAAAATAATTCACAAGTGTGTATTTAGTGAAAATACTATTAATTAAACAGTTAAAATACATCTTCCGTCGTACTGATGCATTTGATAAAAATAAGTTGGCTTTGCATTTCGTTTACCTACCTGTCATAATTGATTGTTGTCCGTATTAAGTTTGTTTGGTGGTCTTTGAGTTAATTACATTTTGTGTTTACCTAAAACAATATGGTAGGAGTACATTTTTCAAATAATGAAAAATTCGATATACTGACGTGTTACATTTGTGTCAACGTAATTGTTCTCAAGCCGAAATAATGTATTTAAACAAATATCCAGAAAGCCAATACTGTTTTATTAGCTGTAACGGAAAATCCAGAGGTTTCTACTAGGAAAATTGAGAGGCAACTGGAATAGCCCATTCCATAGCTCATTATGTTCTAAAGAAGGAGAAATTACATCCATATAAATTTAGAATTTGCCAAGGACTTCGACCAGGTGACCCAGAAAGAATATTTTGTGAATGATGTACATGTCAATCTCAAGACAATGAATATTTTCCGAATAAAATAATATGGTCCGATGAAAGTACGGTTAATAATAATGGAATTTTTAATCGTAGAAATGCTCATTATTGGGCAAGAGTAAATCCACGTCTATACAAAACGGCCAAACACCAACACCGTTTCGGATTTAATATGTGGGCTGCTATATTTACCACGAGTCCTTAAATTCTGAACGTTACCAAATTTTACTCCAAAATGAATTAGAGATAGCTTTGAATGATTTGCCTTTCCAAGAAGTTGAAGGTTGTTGGTTTATACATGACGGCGCACCAGCACATAATTCCAGAGTTGTCAGAGAATACCAGTCAGTTAGATTTCTAGAAAGATGTATTGGCCTCATGCAAATGTACTGTGGCCAGCCGTTCTCCAGATATAACACCTTTGGATTTTTTCTTTGGGGTACATTAAAATTACATTTATGGAACGATATTGAAAACAAAGAAATTTTACAAAGATTAGTTCTCGAAGCGTTTGCTAGTATTACTCCTCAAATGCTGAAGAATGTTTTAGATGCTACAGTTAGAAGATGCTATTTATGTTTAGAGAATAACGGGAATCTTTTTGAACATCTTTTGTGAGTTTATTAACCTTTAAAATAAATTTGTTTTTTATTTGTCTATCATTTAAAATTACAAAACATAATTTTATGATTTTCTAATGTTTCTAGTATTAGTTTTAACTGTACGTTTTCGATGTTTTACATTGAATATGAATTTTCTCATCCGAAACGTATAAAAATATATAGTGTGATATATCGTTGAATTCAGAATCAAGGAAAGAATTTAAATATGGCAAAAATAATTTTTCGTGTATTTAAAAAATAAGTTGATGATGGTTGCTAACAAACGAAACGTTGTATCAAAATTGAATAACAGCATTAAGTAGAGCTAGAAAAGTGGCAATGAAAATGTGCTCTTCTTTTCTTGATAGTTCTTCAAATAAGGTCAGAAAAAATAAAACGAAAATCGAAAATTCAATTTTTTCAAATATCTCAAAAACTAAAAGAGATATTCGAGTTCTACAAAGACCATAAATACATCCTCTCAAATGCTATTATTCCATTTAACCGACCTTTCATCTCTTACCGTTTCCGAGATCCCCATAGTGAGCATCCTTATCTTGGACACGGTGTATAGTTCTACCTTTACACACCAAGCAATTAAGTTTGTTTTATGAAATGATCTAGAAATGACTTCAGATCGATTAAACCTTTTATCACTGAAATTTATTTCAAAGGTTTTAATAAATCAGCACTTTCTAAGATCATCTAACGTTGGCATTTCTTTGTCCGACTTTTCCCATTCACGTAAGGATACACTATTTAACTTTAATGTAACTAAACAGATAATCAAAGTATCCACATGTTTACTGTTGCTTTAATTGTTTTAAAGAATGTATATTCTATTAACTGTCTATCAGTTTACGAATTTCCTGAAGATTCTCTACAAACCGTTTCCACTTCAAATAATCCTTTGACATGATTATGTATTAATAAACGAGTATTGGTATACCTATCGCACAATGCTCTCCATGCAAAACTATAACCTTTGCCGACAATTCTATGGATTTATTAATCGTGCAGCGGCACTTTCCAAAGAGGATTTTTAAGTAATTATATCCGAAATTGAACTGTTTTCATGAATTAGTGATGAAAAGGCATCCTTGTATTCTAACAAATTTCTAAATTCACTGTTAAATTTGGATATCTGGATTGTAGGTAATTTACCCGTATTCAAATTGGTCGAGCTTTTAGTCGATACTGAATCACTAGAAGCTTCTAAGTTTAAATTATCAAATTTATTTATAATCAAATTAGATATTTCTTTATAAAATATCGCTCAAAATCTACGCGCTCAGTCTATTCCTTTTCTAAGTCTGTTGCTATCAACTCTATTTGTATCCGTATCTCTTCAAACTCATTTATCAAAGAACTCCGGCGCACAGTGGAACGAGCTTATGGGAGCAGTTGGACATGAGGTTTTCTACTTGGTACTTTCAATCTGGAAGAGCTAGAAATGACTTTTATACAAAGTAATATTGTATAAAAGCGGCGTCTTAAATTTAAAAAAATAGTTCCTTTATACAATTTAAACCATATATAGGGCGACTCAAAAGTATAGTGTGTTTTACAAAACATTTTTTTTAAATGCCCATAGCTATATATTTACATATATATATATATATATATATATATATATATATAATAATTGTGGTCATTTTGGAAAGCCAATGCTCTGAAATTAACAAATTTAATATCAAAATTGACATTTCAGAAAATTCAAGATGACGGACAATTTTTAAAATTAGGTACTTTATACACCCTGCAAAATTTCCATGTGCGCCACTGGAGAAAAATAAAATATTGCTTATAAAGTCTTATCTTCCTCAAGTATACTGGTGTATCACTTGTAGAGATTAGGTAAGAGTTAAGAACTAAGAAAATGTTTCAAAGTTTTGAGAATAAAATTGTTTTTTGTGATAATTATACTTTTTACCTAATTTTGTTGAAATTTGGCAGTTAGTTAAAGCACTTAGTAGCTAATTTAGCCCCTAGATTAAAATAAGTCCAATGGCGTCCCTGGGATCCGGGCATTTTATAACTTTTTCGTATTTAGGCCACGAAAAATACATCTATTTCGTCCCCTGAATTCTTTACATCTTGCTTTGGTTTAGAGAAAAAAATTAAAACCACCTTATTGAATCTTGTTATAGATTATTTGAAATTACCTCAACGGATTTGATTGCCATATTAAACAATTACAAAAGCACATGGCTACTATGCAAATAAACATTAGAAAATCAAGTACTCTGTGATTGACAAATATTTATGTAAGGTTAAACGAAAAATTTATTATTAATAACGTCAAAGTTAATAATGAGTACACATATAAGTATCTATTTTATTCCAAAAGCTCCAAAACTGCTGCTGGGAGTTCTTGCTGAATCTTTTTAATTTTTGGTCTTAAGAAGTTACTAATGGATCGGAAATTATTAAAAGATATTTAAAAATATTTTCGTTATTAGCCTTCCTTGATATTCTTCTCGAATAACTTTCTCGATAGTGCCTAAATAATTTATGATTAGCCTCTTGTGCATCTTCTCCCAACTGCCCAACTGGAAGAAGCGCGTTCTGGAATAGGTCAGCTCCATGTATTAAAACTTTATGTACAGTGACTGGCATGTAAAACAAGTTATACAACTGTCCATAAAGCTGAGCAGTTTCGAGACAGTGTAACAACCCTTTTGAGTTGTATTAAAATATACCTTAATTTAAGGTCTTTCATTCGTTCTGTTCTAAATATAAGAAAAATTTTAATTATTGAAATATAGGTATGAGGTAGGCAACTTAATTTGCATTTTGGTGTAACAAGTGCATATCCTCTTAAGGGTATATATTTCTTAAAGGTTTATATTCCACTTTAAATCACTTTTCTGCTCAATACGTTCGCGCAACGCGTCATCGTTGACTTAATTCTTTGCGCAAATTTTTCGCGCACGACTATATCGTCTAATTTCAAAGCATCCATTTTTTGACTTCCTGATGAAAGTCGTGTTGTTAGGAAGCTTTTTTTGCGTTTCCACCTAAATTTAGTGAAAAGTGCCATTGATTTGATGGTAAGATATTTTAACGCATTATACCAAAAATTAAAACATTTGCTCTTTTCAGGCACTTTTATTTTACTTTTATTTTCTTTTATTTTTACTTTGATTTACACTTTAATTACATTTTAATACGCATTTAATTTTACTGTGGCGTACGTTTTCATGTTATGATTGCAATTTTGCATTGAACATTTCAAGAAATGCAATAAATATTGGTTTATTCAATTTCAAGAAGATAAATTTTAAGATGGAAAATTCCATTTTGGGTGTGGCTTACAACGATAAGTACTATTTCAAGATATTGCGCAATATTGTGCAAAGATGACATCACCTCAGTTGAAATTTTCGTAATCATTTAGATACCAGAGGTTATTAAAAATTTGTGCACAAAATTTTACAAACAGGTATTTATGTAATGATTTTTAGTAATTTAAGGCTAGTTTTAAGATATATCTTATATAACTCTAAATTTTACATGTTAATAAACATAGTCTGATATTTTTTATTTTTGACAATTTGATAAAATTTTAGTGTAAACCTCGGTTTAGTTATTCCGAGCATTATTAAAAATAACTGGCGTCCGAGATCATTTTATTAGTATTACATTGCATTTTATTATTTATGTTAAGTGAAAATAACAGCAGAAATTGTGGTAATTAAGCAAATCAAACAATGAACCTCCCACGTTAATCTACCGATTTGAGTCAAAGGCATTATTTTTGGTGAATGGTTAGTATTCTCCAGTTAGTTTAACGATTTGTTTTGGAGAATTTTTAAACTTATTTCTTTATAATATTATTAAAACACTTTTTACATTTTATACGATTACCATTTACACCACCTATTTTATAACAGTAATCTTTACATTTAATTGTATTTACTTTATCTCCAGATGATATGACTTTTAAAATAACGTCAAAACGTGTAACTAGAGTATCATCTAGGTCAGCAATTTCGACACTAAGAGCAGGGCTACTGAAAAACGTCTTGCAACATTGCCATTATTAGAGTTGTTTTCCTTGCTTAATTATATCTATCAGTAATCCGCATTGTAATCTAAATTGATTTTGAATTTCAATTTTTTTCTTGTTTATAAGAGTTTTGTTCTTCACTTCGTGCAGACCAGGATTTAAATGAAATTATAGGTAATGTGCAACCTGCATTCAAACAGTGAATCCATGCATGGAGTGAAAATGTTTTTTCTTATAGCTCGTTTTACAGCTAACTCTAAATTATTCATTTCTTTCGGTAGGCAATCACATATGAAGCAAGACTTGGTATCAGTAAGTATATAAACAATTTTACCATCAACCATTATTAATAATAATTGATGTTTAACTGTTATGTTTTTATATTTAGTATATAATAAATTATCTATTTCTGTCTGAATTTCCCGGACAATAGATTTTACAACAGACTCACTTTTTTTCACAAAATGAAATTGAATTAGACGGCAATATCTTGTTGATCCAGGACAGTCGTTTTCCCATAAGATTATGCCATAATCTAAATTTAGAAATTTTACAGGCACTAAACTGCAAATAAACATACTGCTGTCGTCGTATTCATGATCGCTAACAGCCATATTGTATTGAACTGGTCAGAAGCCCATCACAGGCCCATTTAGAAGTAAGCGCATATTCGGTTGGAGCATTTTCTTGAATATCCACATTCTATTATTCTTTCTGTAGTTTTGTCTAAAAGTGACCGTAGTTTGATTTTAGCAAATGAGTCTGTTATAGTAAAGGCCGATTTTTCAGGATATAAACAATCTGATTTAGCTTGCTGTATTGTAAAATTAGCTGTTCGTGTGTGTTCTAATAGTATTATATTGATTTTTTGTTAAATTAGCAGCGACAAACACACTAAGCGCTTGTTCTTTCGATATGACAGGATTTTCTTCTTCTGGCTGTAACAGACTTTAACAGAAATTTTTTATGTTCTGGATACTCCTCTAAAAATTCATAACGTATGCACATCTGGACTTAAAGATTCTTTTGCAACAAATTTTATATGATCCTGAGGGCATTCTGTAAGGTACTCGGTTTTTCTTCTTTTTTGGCGATCAGATAAACTAAAAGGATCGTGAAATAGACTGCAATGAATCTTCCAAACATGCAGGATATTTCTCTTCATTTCTTGTTGGTTGAGTTAACCATAAGGCATTTAGCTGTAAAAATTTTGATGATGTTCCAGGTCTTCTTTGGAATATTTAGTTGAGACGTTAACAATCTATGGCACTCTTATGATCACTAAAGGTAACACTATTTTCACACAAAATTTTGTAAACTGAATGGTTTTAAAGTTTTCTAAATCCATACTTTTAAAATATTACTTTACGTTTTAATTTAAAACACATACAAAGGAAAACGATGTATGACAAATTGCAAACATTATTAAAGAAAGAACATATCTCATGACAACGTAAGTATATCGGTGATCCATGGCCTACTGTTTTGTTTAATAATAATTAAGTGAGTGGAGTTTATTGCTAAGCAATGAAATCATTAAGTTTTCACATATTTTGTTAACACCCTCTATCTAGAAAGTGTGCCCTTTAACCTTTAGGTAAAATGCATTGAACGAAATTTAAACACAAAAAAATAAGCTGAATTAAAGTCAACTTAATTATCATGTATTTTTGTATTCATTCGTAGTATGTATCGACAAAACCTTTATTTTTAAAGAACGTGCCAAATTAAATCGATATGTTCTTAAAAGGTGGTAGCTGATTTTTTACAATAGTTACAATAGTGGACATCTTTCTCTATCAGATTTCATAAACAGTTTTGCGGGCACTTCTGATTTTTATAAGACCTTTCAAACATTGTACTTTTCGTGGTGTAAATTCACCAATAAGGTAATATCCACCATAAACATATATAGCAAATATAAAGTACTATATTCCTAATACCATACTTAAATAATAAAAGCATAAACTTGTGTTACATATTTTATGATATAGATACAATGTAGGAACTTTTACTTTCTCTCTGTATAATAAATGTACGAACAAAAATTTTCAAAAAAACTTTTCTAAAACGAAATAAATCAACTATTTACAAATGTAATAGTATAATTTTATCTCAGGAAAATGACTTTAATTTTTTGCCCAATGTCCCACATTTAACACCGTGGGGCGTATCGCTGTTTTAATATCTCTACCTGTTCATTTGTTATGCTTTGTTAGCCTGTGATGGTTGCCAAATATTTACTGAAATTGGTTAACTTAGTCTTAATACTACCTCTAACGCTTAAACTCAACTTATTGTGCAAACTGAGTCTGACAAATACAAAGGGATTAATGATAGATAATAATAAACTGACCTAAGGTACTCGCACACTTGTACACTTTTTGTATTGCGCAATCTAGAAAATGGCGCCATTCTGGTTAGCAAGGTGCGAATAATATTGCAAGTTCAAAAATTGCGAAATTTTCAAAAAATGTATGACATCTTTTAAGTTGCGTACAGTTGAAAAGTTGCTACGTATGAACAGTTAAAATTACTGGAGTTGCACAAAGTGGCGCCATATCTGCTTTAGTGCCATTTTATCGCTTCACAATGCTGGTTGTGTTGAAAAAGTTAAAAAAAAAAGGTTAACTATGTCGACTATGAAAAATAAATGGAGATGAGAATATTTTTCGATTAATAAGCTTAATAGAAGCTAATCAATGCTTATGCAATGTAGAATTAAGCGATTTCAAGGACAGAAACAAAAGAAAAGGTAATATGTAACACTGTTGGTCTATTAAAAGTTTCAGATGAGGAAGTGAAAAAAAATTCATTGTTTGCGAACCCAGTACAATAACGAATGTTTCAAGAGGAAGAAACTGAAAAGCGG
The DNA here is from genome assembly GCA_036346205.1 of Vesta saturnalis. Taxonomy (NCBI): domain Eukaryota; kingdom Metazoa; phylum Arthropoda; class Insecta; order Coleoptera; family Lampyridae; genus Vesta; species Vesta saturnalis. Next base: position 292,081 of record JARFJB010002371.1, on the reverse strand, counting down.
AGATGCTACAGATGATCACAATCACGATCACGATCACGATCACGATCACGATCACGATCACGATGACGATGACGATGACGATGACGATGACGATGACTATGACGATGACGATGACGATGACGATGACGATGACGATGACGATGACGATGACGATGACGATGACAATGACAATGACAATAGCAGTGACAACGACAAGATTAACGACAACATTAACGACAACGATAACCACGATTCAAGTTTTCGATGGATTTGCATATACAGGAATGATTGTTGCTGATGAAGTAAAATCAAAAGTCATACGTGAGGAAAACCACAACTGTGTTCCAGATATTGTAAAAAATTAAGTTGATAAGTGTTTACATAACACTGAAAAAAGAGCAAGAGAAGAGGTTACATAAGTATCGCAGATATATCGTCAAAGGATAGAAGCTTGGATTTCGTTAGAAATCTCCCACAGTTTACATCAGTAAACCATGCATTATATAAGGAGCGACATAAATTCCAGAGTTTATGAAAGAGTATGTGATTATTGACGATGGTATGGAAGGCAGGATTCTTATATTGGCAATGGAGGATGTCATGTGTGGGCTGGATGTTCTTGCTACCTATTCGATGGGACTTTCAAAAGAGGCAGTTCACTCATTTAATAATTATATAAAATTCACGTTGATATTAGTAATACAGAAAAAATAACAAATATGATTCCTACCGTATACGCCCTGCTACATGACAAAAAATGGTCACGTACAAACGACTTTTCTCTTAAAAAAACGAAGTTAAGAATTTTTTACCAAAAAAAATGTATTATCGATTTTGAAGTTGCTGCACATAATGCTATAGAAGAAAATGTTCCGGCCGCAGTTACCAAAGGATGTAATTTTCGTTCAAGCTATTTGGTGTAAGGTACAAGATTTAGGTCTAACAAACTTGTACAAGGAAAACGAGGAAGCAAGGAACCACATAAAGAGAGGTGTGTTGCATTAGCTCGTCTGTCTGAAAATAAAGTTACAGATGGTTGGCTTTATATAATGGAAAATTCCTCTACCAACGAAACCATTGTTAAATTCATCGATTATTTTATTGACCAATGGATTGATAACTCTCGTCGAACATGGATTTGATACGGAGAACGCTATCGGACTACAAATTCCGTAGAAGGATGCCATAACAGGCTCAACCGACCGATCGGAAAAGTACATACCAACATATTTGAACTGATTAAAGTTCAGGAAGAAATGCACTATTATAATAATGTCTCCCTGCAAAACAGTGTGTGCATAAGTACTCCTAAAAGAGAAACGATGTATTGTGAATTATATGGATGGTTAAAAACAGTTGTAAGTGACCTAACTCAAAATAGGCACAATTTTAATGAAACATTGGACAGGTTGAAATATATTGTCAAATTGGATTAGGAATATTTACTTTAGATTTCTTTTCATTTTTAATTAAATATTGTATATACTTTGCTCTACCAAATGTGGATTTTCATAACGTATGAATTCGACTCAAGTGCGAGAACAGTCCTTCTCGGGTGTAAGCCTAATTAATGATGGAATCTTCCGAAACGTTGCGCTATAAAAGTAAAAACTGTGGAAATAGTCCGATCAATTCAAATAGTATAAGTGAATATCACCAGCATAACTTAATATGTAAATTAGATAATAATAATTAGTAGTATTTAATGTACGCAATTTCTATTAATTTTATATCCAGCAAATGTTAACAATTTAAGTAAAAAACAAATTCTTGCTGTAAAATGTAGAACCGCTAAACATTTGCATTTTATGTTCACGGAAGCTTGCACTATTTAATAGGAAGTTCTGTTGTTCACTCTTTCTATAAAACTGGATTAACTTTATAATTAAATTTATTACGTAAAATTAAGAAGACTATTTATTATTACATTATTTTTGTATTTTTAATTTTTTTGTTTAATAAGTAATGTTCAGTTATATAATACAACGCATAGTTTATCCCATTTTTAATCCGTTAATTACGCTAATAGCTTGTAATAACGTTCGAATAAAATATACACCCATATCTAACAGAAATCGTGAGTCTCTGAACGGGCAGCACAATTTAAAACCTTTAATGTGTGTTATTAAACAGTGTATTATCTTTATGTGATGGCATTAATATGACTAGATACCAGTACATATTACCTGTAAATACATATTTGAAATAAGTGAAGGGATTTAAACAACTTTCCACAATGAAGTTATTAAATCTGTAATAAAATCGCAATAAATTCTTTTCATTTATCTGGTTCAATTTTTCGCAATTACTTCATTTGCAAGGACGGCAATTAAAAAGCAACTCGACCGTCTAAAACTAAACGAGGATATAAAATTTAATAATGAGCGGTTTTAGCATTTTTTTTAAATAATCTTAACACTTTGTGATCTTGTTGACAGGGTGTCCAACACTAAAGTAAAATATAATTGCTTAGTCGGTAATTCTGTTGGCTATTTTGTGGAACCCCCTGTGGATAAATTGCTTGATACGCCTACTTGACTTTTATGTTCTTCAAAGAGCTATGACTAATAGAAATTTTTTTTATTGTTTTACTTAACGACCCTTTTATTTAAATTATGATAATTTTTTTGATTTGTTGTAAAGGTATACAAATTAAAAATATCATAATTTACTATGAATTGCTTATCGTTAAACACACTTCACAAAAAAGACGTGAATGCTTTTTTGACAATAAAACGTGCCTTTGGCACGTTTTCAAATTTATATTCCTTAACCTACATTATAATTTATATGTTATTGTTCAGACGTACGATCTCTCTACGTGCTATTTTTCTTTAATTATGACACACGACTAGAAAAATAATATATTTCCGCTTACAATGTGATTAGGAATTTCTGATTTTTTACCTAGTGCACTCTATATAGCCCCTTTACATTGAGTTGATTAAATCGCTTTAAGCTGCTTTAATTTTTGTTAACGAATATACTCACTTGTAGTAAGCCATTTCACATCTCGTAAACTCCAGGTATTAATAAGTATTTCACACCTACATCAATAGTCAACCAATGCTCATTGAGATTAAGTAATTTACATTGATTTGTTAGATGTACTAACAAGCTTCCAAAGAATAACAATCGATTTTTTAAAATTCCTACCAAGAAAACTAATTACAATTAAATTCTGCAGTGGGAATACCAATTAAGAAATTGGAATTGAAATGGACGTTTCTTGTAACATTAGAAAATAATACGTACATAACAAATTTATATCTATAAAATTCATCACTGTCAATTTGTTTATAAATTATTTATACATTAATAAGAACTTGTAGCACGTATAACTATTTTCGTATAATAAATATATCGTTAATCATCAGACAAGTTGATATAAAATATAAAGAATACAATATGTTTATAATTCCATAACGTTGTGCGTTTAAGATGGCAGGACAATGCTGAACACCAGAAGATCAAAGATGAGATAATGATCTTAACTTTGAAATTCACCGATTATTTGCGATTATGCTCAATTCTGATTAATTTCATTTCTTATTGTGTTTATTAAAAAATATATAAAGCTAAATTCAGTTACTTAACATCAATCGATAATATGGGAACTAAATGAATGGCACATGAATAATTAATTTACCTTCCTTCTTGTGCGATTATTTAACTCAGTTAATATTTGTGTGTTTTCTTTGCAGAGAATAAAATATATAGAATAGAAATTTAAAAGTGAACAGTCCAACATAGGTGATTACAGTATAAAAACGCAATCAATTCATAATTAAAATATTTATTGTTTAAGTTATAATCGCATATTTTTATTTATATTTTACAAATTTAAACGTTTCCATAATTAGAGTATCGGCATCAGTGAATGGTAAAAAAAAAAATTTAATTAAGTTTTCAAACAAATTTATTAAATATGAAAACGGAAGCCTAACGTTACAGTTTAGGTACATGTATTCGAAAACCAACAATGGAATGTAATTTTATTTTAATACAGATTAGCTAGATCTTTGACAAGTTTTATATTATTAAACCGCTTTTAAAATGACATCTTAGAACACCCTCTAACTAAAGGGTAAAATGGAAACCGTCACGATAAAAAAAAAAATTATAAAATCACATTATAACGTCGGTAAGAGATTGTGAAAAATTTCATATTACAGACATACTTGGTTTACTTAAAGTTAAGAAAACCTTTTTAGAAACATTACTAAAACAACAACGAGAATATTTGGAGGGGAAACGTTGCTCTGCTTCCCAGCGCTCCCCAGACGATTAAGAGGTATGATAACGCATGCAGTTTTAATGCTTTTTTAACAGTTAACTTGAAAACCACAACTGTTATATTTTTATCGAAGTGTACGCAGCCATGCGCAACGCGGGACCACTTGCGCCTTTTGTTTTCAGCGCCCTCTAGAAGAGTGGCAAAAAACCTTGAAAAAGAGTGCCCTGTGCATAGCCCCGTACTTGACACAAAAACATTTATACGAACAGGTTGTGAAGTACACTTATCTTTATAACAAATAAAAAATCAGATCATGGGTTGTGTGACCAAAACGTAAATACTTTTGAAGAGCATCAAGATGATTGAAACCGTCAATAGTTCCCTTAGTGGCTGCAAATTCTCCAAACACCAAAATTAATGACACCTACAACAAATTATTCGATGGGATTTTACTTTACATCCACAGATAAAATCAGAAGTCAAGTGTTTCGTTTATTTACGTTGGGTTTCGCTACGAAATAAAAAATTGTGTTAGACGACCTGTAGTTATTTTCTTTCATCGAATTAGGATCTGGAATCCTAAAATAACTTGTTCTCTTTCTGGTCAATGTTTGCCTTTATTTTAATTGTGTCTATAGCCTTTAGTGTGCTTTGGTCCTTTTCTTGGTTTGAGGGCTATCCAGGAACAAATCAAGTGGTGCTCTTTTTAAAGTAGTTGTATATTTCTATGCCAAACACACGTCTATGCATCCCTTAGCTTTCCAAAACGACTGCGCTACCGGTTACCTTAATAGGGGTTAAGGCGCACCACCTAGTTTTGGACATCAGTACCTCTGTGCATGGAACGCTATATGTGCGCGATAGTGCGTGTGCTTGTGTGAGTGTGTGTTCATGTGTGCGTATGCGTGCGTATCCCTGAGTGTGCATGCGTGTGCGTTCGTGTGCGTGGGAGAGCGCATGTGCCCGTGGATGCCAGTGCGTGTGTGTATGCATGTATGCGTGTGTGCGTATGCTCGTGTGTACGCGTGCGTGTTTGTGCGTGTGTGCTTGCATGTGTGGGTGCTTGCGTGTGCGTGCGCGCGCGTGTGTGCGTGCGTATACGTGCGTACGTGCGTGCCTGCGCGCGTGTGTGTGTGTTTATACAATACCTATAGAACGAAAAATAATGCAATATAATTATAGAATGGTCGTTTAAATTTGTATTCGTGATGGTTTGACAACTCGCACAAGCCTATAGTTCTGTATTATAAGTGTTTTGGAACTGTGGTTTCCTATTAGTGGAGTTGATCGGCCTATTTCCACAGTTTATGCTTTTTGAGCGCGACGTTTCGGAGGCGGACTCTACTTCCGTCATCAGGCTTAGTCCTGAGAAGGACTGTTTTTGCACTTGAGTCGAATTCATATCTTATATATAATTTTTCCCAAGCAATAGACTACTCTTAGATTCGAACCTGGTACCTTTCACTTACTAGTCTGACACCTTTGACTGAGCCAGTAATCAATATATATATATATATATATATATATATATATAAGTTCTAAACTCTAACTTCACGTTTTGTGGCGATTGGAGTTGTAGTGTAGGTACCTCCCGTGTGGGTAGGTTTCCTGTATACACTTGTCGTGAAAGTGTTGTCATTCCTGTGTACAAGTACATCCAGGAATGGCAGTTTTGTTCCGACTCCAATTCCATTGTGAATTTGATGTAGGGTGCGCGGCTATTTAGATGATCTAGGAATTCATCTAGCTTATGCTTGCCGTGTTGCCAAACTACGAAAGTATCGTCCACGTATCTAAGCCACATCCTTGGTTTCTCTGTGAATTCGGATATCGCTTGGTTTTCAAAGTCTTCCATGTGTATTGCTCACTATGGGTGATAGTGGGGAACCCATCGCCATCCCAAACTCTTGTTGGTAGAATTTGTGTTCTACCTGGAAATATGCAGTTCTAATGCATATTGTCAGAAGTTCCATTATTGTGTTTACCGAGAGTTGCGTGCGTTTGTCTAACGTTTCATCCTTTTCCAGCTTGTCTCTTATGATAGTTAGTGCCTTATCATTAGGCACATTTGTGAATAGACTCACAATGTCGAAGCTTACCAGTATTTCTTCGTGGTTTGGTTGGAAGTTTCTGATGGTTTCCACGAAGTGCTGCGTATTCTTGACCATAGACTCGTTTTTTTCCGATAATGGTGTGATGATACCTAGCAGATAGTGTGCTAATGGGTGGCAAGGTGAATTTCTCGAGCTCACAATTGGTCTCAGAGGAATTCCCTGCTTATGAATCTTTAGTAGGCCGTACAGATGCGGAGGTTTGCTGTAGTGTGGGGTAAGTCTGGTTCTCTGGTAATCGAAGAACTCCCCCTTATGTTTCGCCAGCGTCAGGTATATCCGTCCTTCTATTGATGATGTGGGGTCTTTTGGTATTTGTTTGTACTCGCCCCAGTCTAGTAGTTCTTGGATCTTACTGCTGTAAGTGTCCATATCCATTACCACAGTCGCATTTCCTTTGTCTACCGGGAGAATTTTGATCGATGGGTCATTCTTAAGGGAAATGACCGCTCTCATTTCTAGGTTAGAGAGGTTAGGTTTAGTTTGCCTAGATGAATCTAGGACTGATCTAACCTTACTTTTGTATTCTTCGGCTTCTTCAGGATCTAATTTCATAGCTGTTTCTTCGACTGCGGTTATTAAATCTACTTTCGGAATATACCTCGGTGTTATCGCATAGTTCAAGCCTTTATCCAGAACCTGCATTTCGTTTTCGTTCAACTGTCATTTGGAGATGACAGTGTTTTATCGATTGATGTTGGTTGGTTCTTTCTTTTCCTTCATTAGCTTTTCGAGTTTTTTCTGCTGAATTTCCTTGTGCATTGCCTTCGTCTTCGAATATTTACTTCTGGTAGCCGTATTTATCCTATCAACGCCTTGTTCGTTCACTCGATTTCGTTGGATTGGTGTTCGAGCTGGTACCTTCTGAAACGGTGATGATTGATTTTCTCTTTGACTAACGCTTCGCTAGCTCTCTTTGCGATTATTGATATTTTTCGGCTGCGTATCGGAGTTTTGATGTTTAGCCCGGAGGGTATAACGTTGTTACCACGGGCTTTGCAGAGGAAGGTTAGATGGTTCTCCTCTAGTGCTAGTTTGTTCATTGATGTTTCAAGCTTTCTGAAAAGTTGTTTGACTTCGGGGCCGTACCGAGTTACTAATTCTGTATTATAAGTGTTTTGTAACTGTGGTTTCCTATTAGTGGAGTTGATCGGCCTATTTCCACAGTTTATGCTTTTTGAGCGCGACGTTTCGGAAGCGGACTCTGCTTCCGTCATCAGGCTTAGTCCTGAGAAGGACTGTTTTCGCACTTGAGTCGAATTCATATGTTATAAAGCCTATAGTCACTAACTAATTGCTTAAGATTGGACTAGAAATATCAAAAAAATAATTAAAAGCGCAATAGGAACATCTTAGAATATTTTTATGCAAATGCTGCAATACCAGATAGCTCCTGCACTTAGAGAAGTTGCACCAGTTAATGAGTTAACAAAACATCTGCCATACACATAATTCAAGGGAATTAAAAGGTTATATTTAGTGCTGGAACCATAAAATGGCTTGTCACCTTTCCCCGCTGTACTTTTATTTATGGGAAGATGTAAAAAATGTATATGGATTTGATCCCCTTGAAAATGTATTAATGTCCTAGCAGCGGGTACGATATGCAAATATGTACTTTGAAATATTTATCGGAATATAATTCACCGCGTTACCAGACCTGTATTAAAAAATGTCAGTGTATTCAGAAGAACAGTCGTTATTTTGAACAATTCACTAAAAGTACTAGCAAATTTATATAATTATATAATAAAGTTCTACGTAAAATGCAAAAATGAAACAGACATTTTTGATTTCATGTTTCACTTATCCCCCAATACTTTTAATATTGTTTTAACATGGACTTTCAAATATTAGTGTAGGCAATGTCCAATGCCCTTTATTTAAAACAAAAAGTTAAAATACATTTCCAAGTACTTTCTAATGTTTAACGCTTGTGCAAAATTTTGAATAAGTACGCCATTTTAAAGTGTAAATGCATATTGAAACAAAATTTAGAAACAATGTTATCAATAGATTAGGGAATATCCACTTTTTACCATTTTATCCATTTTTATTTGGATAATGAAAATGAAACTACGCATATATGCGTTTTTTTACGATTTTTAGTGATTCTGCAGCATCCCAGACAAATATTTTGGTTAAAAGTCAGTTTGAAATTTTGTAATCATTATTTTTTCAGTATTGTCACGTGGTCGTGATTTTATCAAATATATGCCGTTAGTTTCAAAATTGTAAATTATTCGTTGTACCGTACATCTGAAATGTAGTATAATTTCAATTGAACTTGATAACGCATAAACTTTTGGGAAGCTTTTCGATTGTAACGTTTTTATTTTGTCTTTTACGTGTTTGGAAACTATTCGAAATTTTTACAAATGAAATTTAGAATCCTTCTTCTTTGAAAACGAAATGAAGTTATTGGTTTGTGTTTGGTATCAATAGCCAGTCAAATCCTTCTGTTAATTTGGTTGAGTATTTATAAGTTGCTTTGTAAGTAACAGTTGTTTGTAATTTTGTAGATATCGTAAAATATAGCCATTTACATGAAATTGTGCCATTGGAAAATTATCGATTACAATAAAACTGTTACTTTGTATTGAAATATAGTGTAGAAAAGCATATAGCGCAGTTTGTATAACGTTTTAGGTGAGAAATTGGTGGAGGATTTCGATAAAATGTTTGGTCTTAAACAAAGAGTTTCGCTTTTATATACAAGATGTTAGGGTCTAGAGTCGTTATGAAAACTTCAGTTTACCGAATATTGATTACATTGATAACATTCGATGGTTGTGAAGTGTTTTTTTGGTGTTACAATATTCCCGACGGCTCTCGAGATTAGTTCGTTTGTGGCGCGTATCAAATATGTAAGTAATCCTTTTAATGATTATAATGGCTATATAATGGCTAATTAAGAAGTAGGGGAATAAGAATCTAACGTGGCGTTAAATGGGATTAGCGAGGGGCTCTTAGTTTAGACGCGGAGGCGTTAACAAGTTACCGTTGGTGAGCTATCGCGGTACGACGTTACCCCTAATCCCTGTTGAAAGAACTTACGTTAGTAGGGGCAGTTTTACCAATCAACCCTTGATGGAGCTTTATTGTAACGTTCAACTAGCACGAGATTGATTTATCGTTAAGTGCAGTTTGTCCAAAGGGACTTTGTCGTGAATCTTAGAAAAGGTGTTAAGCGTTAATTCCCAGTGCTTTCCCTGTACTATTGAGTAGTTTTGGCTTTTGTGCGGAAGAAACCAAACGACCGTTATAAAAAGGTTTTTTTGCTTCTAAAAATAGTGTCGCTCAGAACCTGTATATAGATAGAGTAAAGTTAACAAGCAACATGTAAATATAAACATTAGTGTATCGTATAACCGATTGTAATATTAATCAAAGCGCAACTTGGAAGCTAAAGCACTCGCGAGTCGGGTCATACTTGGAAATTCGATAGTAGTTTCAACATCGATCACATTCCGAAGCTCCCGCTGAGTTCATCCTCTGGGTTTCCACCAGGTGACTGCATAATTGTTTATATTTAAGGTAACCATTTCCGTTCATATTTTTGCGGTGGTTGACAATTTTAATAAAGTGTTGTGTGTATTTTTTTGTATGTTCTAACAGTTAAATACGCTGGCCTTTAGGATTAACTTCTGATTATATTATCGTTAAAATTTTTAATACAAGCGTGTTCATCTGTGTTATAATCGAAGTTTTTGATTTGTTGTATTGACTACTTTGCATCGGAATTTTTTGTGATGATTGCATTGAAAGGGCAACGTAGATTATTTGTGATGACCATTTGTTATTTTGCCATACGAGAAATATTTTAGTAGTTAAGTAAATGCAGATGTTGAAACTAGCTAGTATCACTGCATTTTAATTAAACGAAGTGATTTAATCGATATATGAAAGATTAATGTAACGATAGTGTCATTTTAAATACTCTGGCTCCTTTCCGGTTTTTATGTCAACCCCAACCCTTATTGTGTCTTATGTCTGGTAGGCCATCCAAGGTGCGCAAGTTTAACAACATCGAACCCACCCCGACCACTAAGCTAGTCGACCAAACTCCAATTTTACCTGTTATCCCGTTCTACTGCCAGTCTATACCGTAATCATGTCTGTAATGTGTGTAAGATTTTTCAATTTAATGCTCGATTTAAACAGCTACTTTACTAGAAAAAATTTGAAAACTGTGTAGGTTAACGGGTACTTCCAGTATACCTACATGTTTTATGTACGGACCTACGATTTTACTATAATAGCTGTATGCCAAATTTCATCACTCCAGCTCAAACGGCCTGACCGATATCGTGTTTACATAAGATCCGTAAAAATTTCGATTTTGAATTTTTTCATGATATTAATACCTTCCCTTTACCATACTTCGTATAATATACGGAATGTGAAAATTAATTTGTTAGGTATTGTTTTTCTTAAAATATCAAATTAATCATGTTATTTGTAAATTCAAAAATATTTCTTACAAGATTGGTATAGGTAGTATGTTAGTGACGTAGTTTAAGCATTCTGGTTTCTTTTTAAATTGTGCTTTAAATTAGTTATTACATTATTTTTTAATTAAGACAAATTAACTAAAAGCTCTTGAGTTAAATTTTACCAAACAGTTTTTGCTAAAATAAGTTTTAGAAAATAAAATAACATTCGATTTGCCATGTGATTGACATAAAAATTATTGTTATTTTTATGGTTTTTTAAATTATTTTACACAAGTATGATATATTGTTGCAAACGTAGAAAATTTCTGGTTTTGAATCAGTTAAAATCCAATATCTCGTCCATAACAGCAACGGAACATTTCAAATCGGGATAGATAGGATATTTAGCATGAAAAATTCCTTTAAAAATGCCTACACAGACTGCAGAAATTTTCATAAATAAAGCAAATATAGCGGAAATTTTTTAAGATGTAACGTAAAGGTCTCAATACCCGTAGCAGTTGTAATCAAAGTATGAGCACTATTAAATTGCTAACCTAATTATCTTAAACTCTGCTTTACTATCCCTTATAGTTTCTGAGGTACCAACACATTCCCTTCCAATATCGGACACTCTGTATGTTAATCTTTAATTTATAGAATAATTGAAGAAACCTGACAGTTCGAAGGTCCGAGCGGAATCCTGACAAGTTGGAGAAATACTGTTAACCATACAGTGACCTTAGCTTGATCAAATTTAATGACACACACTTATTTTTAGTTACTTTACAGTAATTTTGTGTAAAAAGATGCCATCAAAATTATGAATTCTGTAAAAGATGAATTAGGTAACATTATCATTGAAAAAATCTGCATAAATGATTAGATATTTTTAGAAAACAAAAGTTGATTAATCCCTTTTCACAATATACACAAAACGAAATTATGTTTCACGGTGTTTACTTAGACTTTAAAGATGAATGGAAAAGATACTAACTTAAGATAGTTTAGAAATGCATATCAACGGTATAAGTTATTGTGTATAGTACATTCAATAAGCCTTTATTTCTAACGGTCAATTAATATCAGTGTCATGATAGAGAAAATAATAATATTAATTATTAATGATTTTGTACGTCAATGATTTACGTACACGATTCAAGTTAGTCAGTGTGCGCCTGATACACGTATTCGTGTTAGGGTATTCAGATATTTGATTTAAGAAAAAATTGTTATAAACATGTATCAATTGCAGGAATTCATTAACTAAACTTAATACTAGCTACGAAATTGGAAAATTTAAATTTGTTCATTATCAAAGCTATATCTTTAGTTATTATGTTAGTAAATTTATTAGCTTTATTTGTAAGGTTGAAACAGAAAGAAATACAAGAACGGATACCAATTAAAGTAGACATTGAACATCCAACAGTTCAGATGAATAATGGCCGTTCATCATGAGCCACGTTATCAGTGTTATCTAAGAGCAATTAGTGGCAGCGATGCACGCGGCAGATACAAGACACGAACTGTCAGAATAGCGCCGACCGACATGCTTCTACTTTCTTTATATAGTTCTATATCGTATTCAGCGTTATCAGTATAATATTAATTCAACTTAACGGTGACAATATATTGAAATATGAAATATATAAAACGAAATTCGATTATGTACAGTATTTTGGAATTTGCATATAACAGTTAAGTTAAAATACCTATAATCATAAAATAAGCGTAATCCAGTGATTTCATTACATGTTCTTGAACCAGAAATCTTATCGCCCAACTTTCGCTCGCTAACAAATCCACCAAAATTACGAGTGTTGCAGAACATAAAAATAAATAAATAGAGCAACTGAAATCCTTGGGGCATCGTAAGAAATCAGAGAACAAAATGCCCTATTGTTCTTCGATATTATCAAGATCTGTGGCGGTTCCCATAAAATATACCAAAGGCTTATTATTTTTACAAGGATGCGGATCGCGATTAAAAGATTCCTCTTCGTTAAAGAGACCATCGATGTCTCACGATTTGACTTCAGATTGAAGCGATAAGAAAATGTAGCGTCGCTGTTCGCATCTTTTCTATTGCAGTTGCGTTACATTAAGTGAATTTAAAAGACGTACGACTCAAATTTCTTATAATTAGAGTATTAACCTTTTTTTGAAATTACTTTCAAACAAAAAAAAAATTTAAATATATTTGATATATTCTTTAATGATATACAATTTGTTTATGAAACACAAACGTGTACATACGTTCATACGTAACTTATTACATTGACACCATCCTTTTTTTTTGTTATTAAGCATACCGACGAGGAAAAAACTACAAGGATAAGACACACTTAGCCATCAATTACTGTAGTTCAAGAATGTTAAATGTTATACTTTCATTTATAACTTTATTAATAAATATGCTAATTTGATGTAATGTAAATTTTAAGTGAATTTCAGTTGAATAAAAATTAACAAAATTTATCTTAAATAATTTTCGATAAACTTAGTTACTTATTTGTAGTTACTTATTCCGAACACACCGAACGATTACATGCAAAGTACAGTGCAGCGAATGTTCTCCGCTATTTTTTATAAGTTACCTAGGAAATCTAAACAGAAAAATTTAGTAAGTTAGGATAGAAAAATTAATAGTATATCAGCATAAGTGTAAGTAGAAACCATACTAGTAGAATACAGGCACCTTCCGCGATCCTGGATTTTGACGTCACAAGACCGCCCACGTGGGGGACCGTATTTTTCACCCCTATGGTTTCTTTTCGGAAGTCTTTTTCAACCCCTAATTATTTTTGTTTTTACACACCCACGTGTGAGACCGTAATTTCCACCCCTATGATTCCTTTTCGAAGGCCCTTTTCATCCCTAATTATTTTTGTATTTTTTACTCACCCACGTGTAGGACATGTTTTTTCACCCCTATTTTATGGCCGCCCACGTGTAGAACTCGTTTTTCTACCCCTATGGATTCTTTTCGGAGGCCTTTTTCAATCATTTCAACTCTAATTAGAGCCTTTTTGACAGTATTTTTGTACTTGCTCACGCGAGGGGCTCATTTAGACTTGGGTTTGGACTTGGATTTGAGGTTGGTCTTGGAGGTTGGGGCTGGGTCTGGACTTGGACTTGGTCATGGAGCTGGGGCTAGATCTTGGACTTGGAGTCGGTCTTAGGGTTATTTTGACGGTCAGCTTTAACCCTAATTAAGGTCCTTTTGGTTGTATTAAGAGCAGTACCCCTGGAGGTTAGGCAAACGCACACGCATACAATGTTGGAAATTTCATAATTACCCTAATAAGAGATTATTATTAAAATTATCAATCCTATTGTTTTAAAATGGTCATATGCTTTTGGTACGTTCGGATGATCTTACACCTATACGGAATTTATTTATACATTGTATTTCTAATAAGGAGGTTCTTGTAAGACAGCACTTGTGTTAGATTGATCATGCGACACGCACGCCGCAGCCACGCACCAGACACACGCACGACACACAGACACAACAGACACAACACACAACACACAACACACGACACACAGACACACAGACACACAGACACACAGACACACCGACACACAGACAGACAGACACACAGACACACAGACACACAGACACACAGACACAGAGACACAGACACAGACACACAGACACACCAGACACACAGACACAGACACAGACACACAGACACACAGATACACAGACACACAGACACACAGACATACAGACACACACACACACAGACACACAGGAACAGACACACAGACACTCAGACACACATACACACAGACACAGACACAAAGACACACTGACACAGACACACAGACACACAGACACACAGACACACAGACACACAGACACACAGACACACAGACACACAAGACACACAGACACACAGACACACAGACACACACACACAGACACACAGACACACAGACACACAGACACACAGACACACAGACACACAGACACACAGACACACAGACACACATTCACACACACACACGCACACAGACACACAGACACACACACACACAGACACACAGACACAGACACAGACAGACACACAGACACACAGACACACAGACACACAGACACACAGACACAGACACAGCACACACAGCACACAGACACACAGACACACACACACAGACACACACACACAGACACACACACAGACACACACACACACACACACACACACCACAGCACACGCACAACACGCATAGCACGCACAACCACGCACGCACGCGACACGACACGCACACACACGCGCACACGCACGCACGCACACACGCACACACGCACTCACGCTTGCACGCACACGTACACCCCCTTCCCCCAACACACACAAACGTCCAGACATAATGGCCGATCTTGGCGAAACTTGGCCAAAAGTTGTAAAATGAGATAAATTAAGTCGATTTAGCAATAGTGTCGATTGCATAACCTTCTATACCTACATATGCACATGTAGGTTGGAAATTAAAAAAGGCAATCAGAGTATCGGTACAGTCATCATCAAATCGAAAATAAATAAATTTACTTTCGTAAGGATGTAAAGCGGGACCTTTTTTATGTAAAATTAAACCAGGACTACCCTTGCAATGATCAAAATTCAAAAGATCATCTATCTTAACTACTTTAACTTAATTAACACCTTAAAGGTATAATAATGGCATAATAATGTGACAAATTTTCTTGATGTCAATTTTGATATACATTAATAACACACACTATGTAATATTACAATGAAGGGTTGAATACGCTTCGGTATAATTATCTTAATCACCTGAACGGGTACTATATAATACTATACACAAAACTAAAGCGTATTCATCCGTCTAAACAAATACACAAAAAAAACACAGATAAGTAATTACCTTAATTCGCACAAAATTGATCACTCTAATTCTCTCTTTCCATCTGATAGCGGTAAAGGCAATACTCGTACAATTTATCCTTTGGCAATTAATCGACGGATACCAATAACTCTTTGATCTCTTACTACGAACACGGCCTAGCAACAGTACGGCAACTTTCCTGTCGTCAAATTAAACTATTCGACTATTTTTTAAATTATATTCACACGAATTTAAGCCAAGACTAGGTGATTTAACAACTGCTTGACCTGGTTTAATATACACAAGCATTAATTTATTTGTAAAACTTTCTTTGGCTTGTATATGTACAAAATACTTTACAGCGATATAAATTTACAGCATCCTTTTGTTTGTCTGAGCAGTTGTGGACGCGGATGTACTTTCTCGATGCACCAAACTCTACGATGCCACTATCTGCTAAAGCAAAAATGAGAAAAGCACTAAATTAACACTAATCCTGTTCAATGGACACGAAAATGTTACTTCTGACCAACGATTAACAACACAAAGAATGGTCCCTGAGATGATCGAATCCTTTTTAAAATGCACAAGGTAGACGGGAAGATTTCTTCATGATAGCTTCAAGTAACCGGTCGAACTCAGGTAAATTCTGTGCGCCCGAAGTTTACATCACCTGCTCAGCGTTCGAACTCTTTCCAAGACAGCCTAACTGTAACTAACTAACCGAACAACAAAACTCCCTTTCTCCACTAGATCACCTTTTTAATCGTCACAAAAATTTTCCATACTAAAACTGCATAATGAACATTTCCCAGAAAAAAGGGCTTGATACCTAGAATCGAGGTGCACACATCCTATTTTTCAATAAAAAACCTGTTACTCAAATAAATTTTCTATACCTTCCACAATAACAACACAATTCAAAATGAACTGGTAAACTTGAAAGCATGAAAATTATTTAAACGCGACTGAATCTTTCGCTAACAAATCCGATAACGCAAATAAATGTATACCACACATATTATGTTTCTTAAAAACTCTCTTCAACCATCATCAAATTCAGTTCCTTTTAACGAAACTGCGATAACAAACTTTAAAATAAAAATTCCCGGTAACAACGTTTTAATTTAAAATTCTACATACAATATTTTATCCACACGTGACAACGTGTAATATATGTTGCACTCAACTCTATTTCTACACTTGATATGTTTTCAAATGATCTCTGTACGTTAGCCAGTTGATATCAATTTACTCAGACGTTATAAACGCTGGGCCGCGTTATCTAATGGCAGCTGCTGAAATTGTTAACGTACTTAGAACAATTTTTTTAGTTTATTTTTTTATTTATTTTGCGTATAAATTGTGGTGTCATTATCATTTTCTTGTTTCAGTTAAGTTCACTCATGCTGAGCCTCAGTTATATAATTTAAAATACTTGCACTTATCTTAATCTCACGGTTTACGTACAATATTAATAAAGCGCTACCTTTACTAGTACAAGAACAATTTTTATTGATTTATCTCGTGCGTGTATGTTGCATAAAATATTATCAAATAAACTTGAGAAGGTTTATTCCTTTGACTCTCTAACCTAATCTTTAATAAAATCTTATCTTGAAAACAGATTTCAAAGGGCGAGAATTGATAACAGAATCTCCGATATTGTTTTGTGATCCAAGGGTGTGCCTTTAGGTAGCATCCTACGGCTATTGTTATTTTTAGTCTACATCAACGGTATGCCTAGCTGTGTATCTGTGAGTAACTGTTTTTTAGACGCCGATTATGCGATGTTATTGTTTGGTGCTCAAGATATTGAACAATCTTCCTCCAAATGTAATTATTTATATAAAATAGCTAAATCATGATATGACGTTAATGATTTACATGTAAATTATCTAACTTACAAGTTGGATTTGTCTCGAAGACCTAATTTGAATGATACTCTTTTACATATTCAGTTTTTGGGGGTTTATATCGATCATAAAGTAAACTTCAATGTGACGGTAACAACATTGCTGCAATAATTTATAAAAACATATATGTACTAAGCAGACTTTCAATAATGTTAGTGTAAATTTTCTAGTAACGGTTTATCATGCGCTTTGTCACAGCTACCTAACGTATGCTCTCTTTGCTTGGGGTATTGTTCTTATTGGAAGCGCCTTTTTAAATTTAATTACAGAGCTACATGTCAACAAGCTTTTGCAGATCTGAACATTTTAATACTGCGTTAAATTTTTACTCTTGAATGCCTTTGCAGGGCAAAACGAAATATTCAAACTTTCTGCTTTAACCTGAACTTCATGCTTACGAAATACACAACAAAGATACAATTAGCAAGAAACACTGGCTTTTTATTAGTTAAATTTAATGGTAACTGCTCAAAATAAGCTCTAACCAGAAATAGCAGCACGAACCAATGTCAAACTAAAGTCAAAGTGACAGAATTGGTTTATCTTTCACGGCCTGCTAGTCACTTATAGAAACTGAAAATTGAAAAATACAGAAAATTAATCAGAAATTGTGAAATTTAAAAAATCTACCGAAAATAGATACCGACAAATTTATATCGTTACAAAGGTAACAAAATTCCATTTGAAAGAATCAAGTTACCATTGATTACCATTTGTACTTGAATTTCCTCGATAATAATTTATTCCCTGTAGTACGTGAATGGATTAATAATGCATTTGTTGAAATGTGGATAGCAAGGGATGAACTAACACGATGGCCAGCAACATCTCCAAATATTTCTCCGCCTGAATTCTTTTTGTGGGGTACGTCAAGGAACAAGTGTATGCTGAATTACCAACCTCTGCGGAAGATATGAAAAATAGAATCTGAAACGTTTTCGCAATTATCAACCCAGTATTGCTAAATAGGGTTAAAAATTCTTTTCGTTGTAGAATTAAAATTTGCTAAGAACAAGGTGGTAGACATTTTGAACATTTATTAAAATAATTTTTATTTTAACTCGTAATTTTGTTTTTTTTTTGTGTTTTGCTACTTAATAAACAGTGTTATATAATGTGAATTGTTTTTTGTTTATTATCCACGGGTTACTAGATAATAGAAACTGAAAATTAAAAAATAAGAAAATACGAGTATAACATTAATTGTAACATATATTTTCTTTATAGAGGTTATTTATGCCCCTTTAGAAGTAATAACTTTAGTAAATTTCGTAAGGTTCAAACGCGATAGATAATAGTTTTACTCGAGGTGCGAGTTTCAAGACTCAACCTGCGGAATATGTTTGGAATTTCTATTTAAGCCTGTATTATTAGCCGAAAAAGTTTTCTAAGTACCTACTACTTAAAAAGAAACCTTTCTTTGGTTTTCAAATACCTAATCTATTATGGACTAATTAAAAAAGTCGTTTAATTTTTTTATAACGCAAAAACGGATCTAAAATAACAATTAATTATTAGAACTTGTAAAGAAAATGTTTTTGTACAAAAGAAAAAATTCTAATTTTACTCAGAATTACTATGTTGGCAATAACATTTCCTTTAAATGCGGTAGGTGGTGGTATTTTTATGAGCATATAATTACTCGCCGTCTATAAACTGCATTTTAAAATAAAACAAGCTTTTACCATTATTGTTTCTTACATCTCTTCTTTAACATCCGTAACCATTAAAACTTTTTGATATATTTTATTACAGTTATTTGCAATCTCAAATAACACAATTCACAATATTGAACTACGTCTACGTAGATTGCATAAGTACGTGTCGTCCACTTAACATACGAGTGTTACAAGGTATATTTAATGTCTATGTGTTGGTAATATTGGATTATCATAAATTTTCAGATAGGTAAAGGTTGAGATCAAATCATAATAGTAAACTTGGTGGAAACAAGTTATTGTTACAGCTCAAATGACATGAACATGTAAAATGAAATCATCATAAACGTGATTTGTATGTTTGCATTTGGAATCACGAACAGCAGA